>JAPQWV010001249.1:0-103443 GCA_027422505.1 Craterostigma plantagineum
AGGGAGAAAGCTTGATCGATTTTGCAAAGGGCCCGTGAAGTGAAAGGGTTCTTTCTTATTTACTTTTACTTTTTCAGATTCTACAGTAAACCTCTGACAAAATCTGTAATTTTCGTTAACTGTCGTTGATTGCCATTAAAAAAGGGTATAATAGTCTTTAACGCAGAGTAAGTAAGGGTACATTGGTCTTTTATCATTTAGGAGGCTATTTTTTTAACGTTGACGTTGTCAAAGGCCATTTTTTTAAATAATCCTAATATCAATCACAACAATTTGAAAAATAGTAGTAGTAAAAAAATTATGTTTAGGCATGATGTCGGACAAAGTTTCCATTTTTATTTCAGTTTATGTTTTTTCTATATTTCCAATTATATTTCAATTTATATATTTTATTTCAGTTATATTTTTATATTTCCATTTTCTGTTTATATTTTAGTTTAATATTTCTGTTAATATTTTTTATTTCAATTATATATTCTGTTAAAATATGGAATCGAATAAAAAAATTGAGTTATTTGCAAGCACATGTGAGGTTAAGTTAGGCTTTGCATTGGGCTACCATTAGAGATGATACATGTGAGATTAAGTTAGGCTTTGCATTGGGCTACCATTAGAGATGATATGGTTGTTATAAAGTCTCATCAGAGTAATGTAATTTGATCTAGAGTCGTTAACGACCATCTGAAAAGGAAATAAGTGGGAAAATATATATATAAAAGGGAAGTTCACACTATATACGTAACTATTACAATAGAAAATCAAATCATTCCACTGTCGCTAGTTTTTTTTTTTTTTTTATGTATACAATAGGTACCGTGGATAAAGGTGCATCATATTAGTAATTTAGTAACCATAGGAAAATGTATTTTGGTACATTATATATTGGTACATCATGCTTATAGGGATATCAAGCACACATAAACACGTGATATGATACATAATATACATATCAAACTATACGTAAACGATATAAAATGTCAGTAATAACCAAACGGGGTAGTTATGTGTAAAAACTATTACTATATGTGAAATAGATAATTTTCTAGTCTTCGGGATATTTAAGTATAGATACACCAATAGAAAATTACTTCTCGATGAAAAAGTCATAAAAGTTGGCTAAATGAAAGTAACAGTTTGCAAAATTGATACGGTTGTGATAAAAACATAACCATCTTTAAAATAGGTACTCCAACCACACAATAATGTCAAGAGTCTATCATTTCCTCCAGTTGTTTTACGTCGTGGTCTTCTTCTTCAAAGTACTTGGTGCTTATTCTTCTTCAATCTGTGATGCTTCTTCGTCTTGTGGTGAGATCAAAAGCATAAACTTTCCCTTTAGATTAAGAACCGACGATCCCATATCATGTGGGTATAACGTCGACAACGGATTTGTTCTCGATTGCCAGAACAATCTGACCATCTTTAAAACAGAGTCAGCCCAATATCTCGTGAAAGATATCAACTATGAAAACAAATTAATAAGGCTTGCCGATGCGAGCATAAGCATGAAAAATCTATCTTCTTGCCCGGCAAATCCATTCGATCTTGATGGTTGGCCATATAACTATTGGTATTCTAATAGTGAATTTCAGGTTATCTTTGTACACTATCTGACTCCTCCAAGAAATTCAAAGTAATCAGTGCTCCGTTTTGCGGTAACAGAAGCAAAGTCTTGTCAAATTCTTCCGAGATTGTCAACTATGTGCTCCTCGTTGAACAAGAATTAAGAGTAGCGGATATGGAAGACACGTGTGCTGTTGACAAGGTTGTCCGAGTCTCGGCTAAGGCTCCTCTAACAAGAGGAAATGATTCTTCTTCTTCTTCTTCTTTGGCAAACATTTTTGATGGCTTGGCTTATGGGGCTGAGTATTATTGGGATACGACTACGGCATGTGTCTACTGTTATTTCGAAAACTACAATATTGTTTGCGGAAGTTTTCGGAGTTATGGTAATGGTCGTGGTTTCATCCATTGTAAGTACCACAAATAGGCTAACCTTTTTTTTTCTGAACGACAAGTTTTCGAAAGATTTTCTGTACAGTGATCTCTCTCTCTCTCTCTCTTATTTGAATCAACTTACTAAAGTAATTTGTCACTGCTTTCAATTGAAAAATGCAGGTTCAAAATGGAAGCCGTGGCTGTGGTTATGTGAGTCCATAATCTCTGTATTTAGTGATGGCTGTTACAACACCATCTAACCTAATCGCTCATAATTAGCTCTTCTTTTTCGTTGTGTTTCTCCAGATTTTAACTTGGACTTGGAAAGCGTACTTCCGTATTTACTTTTAGCTGGTATGTTTCTTAACGCTTGCGTTCTCTTCTAAGTTATACTACATTAGTGGCGGTGAAAAGTTTCATTGCGTCACTGAGTTTGACTGCGTTGTTTTTGTTGGAAATTAGGACTTGATAGGCAGGGAGAAACTTAAATATCAATGCTATTGTTTAAAGGAAGATACTTATTATATAACTCACTTCTTACAATATAGCTTAACAATCTTTCTATTGATCGTGATACAAAATGCTAAGGGGTTCACCCCAATTTATAGTAATTCCACCTCAATGTGTGGCTAAGATTTAGCCAACACATCATAATCTAGAATTTTCCCTAATAATATCTAAGTTCTATAAAGTTCTATGGAGATCTCTAGAGTATCCTACATATTCTAGATATTGGGCCCTCCTAAGCCCAATTTGCTAAATCCACCTCTTAATAATTATGAGCCGAAATCAAGTTTATATTTTCAACACCCCCTTTAAACTTGATTTGATATTCGAGCAAACTTTATAGTCGAGGGGTCTTCCTTCTTTGGTGGCTTGGTGAAAATATCGGCTACTTGATCCTTAGACTTCACATATTCTAGCTTCACTTCCTTCCTTGTAATGCGCTGTCTTCGACCATGGCAGACTGCATTCTTAGCTTTGTCATCCCTGAGAATCAAGTTTGGCTCCTTCTGTTGTATTCTTATATTTCCCGTGTGGGCGTTTTTGTTGATTCGTGAGTTCCAAGCTCTTAGTGGTTTCTTCAACCCATGTAGTGCGTTCTTCATCTCATTCGATGCTTCATATTCTTGTAATTGCTTCATGTACGTATCTTTCTCAAGAACTCCTTGTTCTAGAGCCGACTTCATATGCATTTGGTGTGTTATCTCGTTATTCTCGTGATATGCTTCTTTATTGTAGCTTTCAGATGCCAAGCTTGTGGTATTTCTTTCAGTTTCTCCTTTATGCCTCTCTTGAACTGTAGTTAACTCCCGCATGTCAATTTTATCGATGTCTTTCATTTTTTCATCCATGATATCTTTCTCGTCATTAGCGTCTTGAAACCTCATCGGTCCTCCATCTGCAAAAAGACAAATGAGAGTTTGATTGTTTTGATTTTTAGTTACCTTGGGTAATTCTTGTTGGCACTTGAAGTGTGAGACTCCCTCAATTGAGTTCGTCTCCTCCAGATCTCGCAAGGGGTAAAACTAGCTGAGTATTGAACTCTTCTCTTGTCTGTTCTATCGCTGGTTTCTCCATGCTAATTTCTTTGATGTATAAACCATCATCTTCTTCTTATTGTCGAGGATCACCTCTTGACTAACAATATTATTGTTACCTTCCACCGGAATGTTATGCTCTTCTCCAAAATCAACATCGTCACTCACTAACTCATAAACACCACGGACGTGCTTCTGTTTCCGCTCATTTGATTGCTCCCACCAGTGTCCGGGTACCATCATTGCATTCGCCTATTTCAATATCCTTGCGCGCTAGTAGTAGAATCTCTTTTTCTTGAGTTTTCTATTCAATGTAGCTAGCTCACTCTTCGAATTCATTGATTCTAGGGGCTCGACACTCGGAAACGTAATGTCCGAATTTCTGACAATGATAACATTTAATATGCGATTTGTCATACCTTGGTCTTGAGTTACCTCTCTAGCATCCTCTTGTTCGATAATCATTTCCTTGATGATTATCGTGGTCGCCGTTGTTGGGCCTCTAGCCTCGTTCGTATATGTGTCTACGGCCTCCGCCTCGTTCTCCTCTATATCCTCGTCTGTAGCCTCGTCCTTGATATTTTCCTTCATTTTCCCTTTTTTTTGTAGAGTCCACTTGTAGCTTGAGTAGTTGTTCTACAATCCCTTCCTTTTTCCTTTTCTTTTCTTCATGGGCTTGCAATGAGCCCAGAAGTTGCTACATTGTCATTTTCTCTAAGTCCTTAGTTTCTTCTATGATGGCTACGATATGCTCGAATTTTGGATCTAACGAGCGAAGAACTTTCTCCATGATTCTAACATCGTCAATTTCTCACCATTGCTTCTTAGTTGATTCGTTATTGTTAATACCATCGAGAAGTAGTCCGACACGACTTCATTATGCTTCAT
Organism: Craterostigma plantagineum; assembly: GCA_027422505.1. Taxonomy (NCBI): domain Eukaryota; kingdom Viridiplantae; phylum Streptophyta; class Magnoliopsida; order Lamiales; family Linderniaceae; genus Craterostigma; species Craterostigma plantagineum. The sequence goes on from JAPQWV010001249.1 coordinate 4,368, forward strand.
ATGCAATGCCTCAAACTCGGCTCTCAAAGTTTGAAGACGCACCTTCTTTACTGGATCCGCTCCTTTGTACGAGGTCTGAAGCTTTTCCCATGCTTCCTCGGACGTTGCTTCCGATACCTTCTCGAAAGCATCGTCATCTAATCCTTGGTAGATTAGAAAGAGAGTTTTCTTGTCCCTATTTCGCAATTCTCTCAAACTATCCTTTTGAGTTTGAGATTGTCCTTCTTCTTTCTCCGGCTCGATGTAGCCTTTCTCTACGATATCCCATACGTCTTCTGATGCAATGAGCGCCTTCATCTTAATACTCCCATTGTCGTAGTTGTTCTTGTTGAGTGTCGGAACTTGGAAGGGAACCATGTCCCTCACCATCGCCGTAGGATCTTCTAGCTCTGATACCACTTTATTGGAAATTAGGACTTTGAGAGCGTTGGGATATCTGTGAGCCAACAACTGATATCAAAGATGATGATCTTACAAGTTCAAGAGCTGATCTGATATACAACAGAAATAATCGATAAACCAGCTGAATAAACTAACATATGAGGATGTTAGTTGTTTTGTTCTAAAACGTAGGATCGAGATCAATGGTCAGAGTTGAAAGTTGCTTTATCACTTATAAAAGTGTTGAGCGTTTCTGGTTTAAATAGAAGGAATGAAGGTACATATCAAGAAGCTGCGCGTACAACTCAGTAAAGCTGAAGTGGTTAAAATAAAACCTGAAGCTGTATTCTGTTTCAGTTTACCAGTGACCAAGTAGATGGTTTCACGCGTCTGTATCTTCTATATAAGTTCGAATTAGGCTCAGTTGTAAACATAGAGTTGAGAGAGAAAGTTGAGAGCTTGTACTCTCTTTGAGCGTTTATCAATAAAAGGGTTTCTATTGGCCGTGGACGTAGACTCAAAAGTGAGTCGAACCACGTAAAGAACGAGTCTCTGTTTTTCACTTTCTGGGAAGTTTTAGATTCAATTGCGTTCAAGATTCGTTCTTTCAATCTGTTAAGCATACACAATTCGTTCTTCATCAAGTTGGGAATCTATTGGTGGCCGAATCTTTAACAGATAGGAAGGGAGAAACGTAATATCAAGACTAGTGTTTAAGAGGAAGAGGCTTTTATTATATAACTCATGTTGCGAAAAAATTCGTAAACACGCAAGTGTACGTATTGTTCTAACAAGTAATAGTGTACGTAAGTACGGATATCGAACCCAAACGACTATGTCACTAAGTACCGAAATTATATTAATTCTAATTTTATTTGAATAATCGCAAGTTGGCAGTTTAGGAAAAGATAAAGGAAAATGCGCAGATAAATAATAAATCACGATTTAAAGGTAAATGACCAAATAAATAACGATGCACGACGAAACGATTTTAATCAAAGATAAATCTGGGGACTCCGACTTCACCGAGGACAATATTTCTGTTGATTTCAGTTCTCAAAGGAATACTTAATCTTATGTTGACGATGGACTTTTCCGTTGTAGTTATCAATCTATCTCTAGCATCGATAACCTATTCTAACATGTGAACCCTACATCTCTGTCAAGATTTCTACACGTAGAACGCATTAAACTCAGAAAATCATATATCATCGCACTAGTCACGTAACTATCTCTAGCTTACAAATGTTCTAATGGTATCATAATCAACGGACACGTCCAGATAATCACCTCTCAGTCTCATATCTAAACACCTATTCATACGAAAGTTGATCAGAAATTCGTAAGCATTAACAACATTACAACAGATTATGATACTCAACATAGCATTAAGGTCTTAATAGCATACGAGCTGAAAATCAATAGCAATCATGTCTGGCAACATCATAACCCCAGATAACGGAATTAGAACATATTATAATTCAACAAAAGCTTCAAAATAAATACGTCCATAACAAGAGATATATTAAGGATGGGAAAAACATATCAAATTCGTTGTGCGCTTGTGTGCGTCCCCGTCTCTCCCTAGTGTCGTCTCCAATGTCGAGGCTACTCGTCTTACATGCACTGCTCCATCCGACGCTGCTGCTCGTTGCGTTTTTTCGTCGAACACGTGGTGAGCACAAGGAAGTTGGTTCAGCTATATGAATACTTGTGGCTGCCGAGAGAGGGCTACAAATGAGGTGGACGAGCTCTTGTGTGCTTGAGAGGGTTATTTCTTGTGAATAAAAATCGCTTCGTTCTTGACATGGGTGAGGTCTATGATGAAGATGAGGTGCGTTACTTCTCTTTTGCTGGTAGACGAGCTCTGTCGAAAAAATGAAGAAGATGCTCCCTTTTGGTGTGTTCTTCGCTGCTTTTATTTCTCTCCCACAGAACACTTCTTTTTTTTTTGTTCTACATTCCCGATTTCAACCCGTAAAAACTTGCACTTCTTTTCTTCTAAGGTACTCCCCTCACCATCGTTCAAGGAATTATAATTTGACCAAAATCAAGTAACTTGCAAAACAGTCCCTGATCTATGCTAAAATTGCAGAAAGATCCCAAAATAGAATAAACCATCAAAATAGCTTAATATACCCACATTAAGCTTAAACCACGACTTATAATCCCGCAATTGACTCAAAATAAATCCCCGAAAGATCAACTAATATCGACGCATCAACTCACTTCTTACAATATAGCTTAACACTCTTTCTATTGATCTTGATACAAAATGCTAAGGGATTCACCCCTATTTAATGTAATTCCACCTCCTCAATGTGTGGCTATGACTTAGCCAACACATCATAATCTAGAATTTCCCTAATAATATCCAAGTTCTATAAAGTTCTATTGAGTTTCTATAAAGTTCTATTGAGTTCTACGTAGATCTCTAGAGTATCCTACATATTCTAGATATTGGGTCCTCCTAAGCCCAATTTGCTAAATCCACCTCTTAATAATTCTAAGCCCAAATCAAGTTTATATTTTAAAAGTTTTGGATAATACTGCTTTAAAACCATCGAATACAAAGAAAAAAGAAAAGGAGAATTCTCCATTGTTTATCACTGACACCTTTGTTTGGTAACGCAGTTACAATATTATTAGCTCTGAGGTTCGTCACCGGCTTCCCAATATTAATGGCTCTAATCGTTCGAAAGTGGCGGAGAAGACACTTATCCATTGACGAACACATCGAAGAGTTTCTCCAAAGCCAAAACAACCTCACCCCAATAAACTACGCCTACTCAGAGATCAAGAAAATGACCAACAACTTCGATCAGAAGCTCGGCGAAGGAGGCTATGGAACCGTATACAAAGGCAAGCTTCGTAGCGGCCCTTACGTAGCAGTAAATCTCATGGACTTACGATCGACATCCAACGAACAAGAATTCATAAGCGAAGTTTCGTCCATAGGCTGAATACACCATTGCAACGTTGTACAACTCATAGGCTTCTGCGTGCGCAAATCGAACTGTGCTTTGGTCTACGAATATCTCCCCAACGGCTCACTCGATAGGTATATTTTCGGCGAAAAACTACTAGACGGGCTCGCACTGAAGTACGATAAACTTTCCGAAATTGCCCGGAGTGGCTCGTGGGATAGAATACTTGCACTAGGGTTGCGCCATGCAGATATTGCACTTCGACATTAAGCCTCACAACGTACTTCTCGACGAGAAATTCAACCCTAAGATCTCATATTTCGGGCTGGAGAAGCTTTACGATCCGGCGAATGGAAGCTCCCTCAATAGCAACGTTATTACGGATGCGAGGGGCACGATGGGATACATGGCTCCCGAGATTTTTTACAAATTGGAAGGGTTTCGTACAAACCAGACATATATAGCTTTGGGATGTTGTTGTTGGAAATGGCGGGTCGGAGGAAGAATACGAACCCGTTTGGAGAGGATTTGGGTCGGGTTTATTATCCTTCGTGGGTCCTACGATCAGATATCTTCTGGTAGGGAGATTGAAGTGGTCGATGCGAGCGAAGAGGAGAAAAAAATGGTGAAGAGGATAATAATTGTCGCTCTTTGGTGCATTCAGATGAAGCCACGAGATCGGCCTCCGATGAACAAAGTGGTTGAGATGCTCGAAGTGACCGACTGTGAACTGAAGATTCCGCCGAAGCCTTTTATTGCTCCGAGGGAAATTGCATGCCACGACAATAATTAGAACTATGTTTATACATATTGATATGTATGATACGAATAATAGAGTAACCGAAGTTTATGTGTTTGGAAATTCTGCCGCATTTAGGTTCGGGAATGAGGGTACTATATCATGTGTGTGTGTGTGTGTTAAACAAATCATGAACATTGATCTTAATCGCAAACTAGTCGAATTTACCAGAACGAAACAGGACAATACTTTCATGTGGTCCGGCTTGGTTTTCAATCCTACATCCACTGAACAACAAAGCTCTCTTTGAAATGGGATTATAACTTCTCTAGTTTGCAACTCGCTCAAAACTTGCACTCTATCGAAAGATACACTTTCTTGAAGATTGCTACTTGAACTTTGAGTTCTGATATGAGAATATATACTCAACTGCCTGCATCGCTGAGTTGTACCAGTAGCTTCATGAGTGATACAACTTTTTTATAATTTTAAGTCACATCATTTGGTCAGTGCCAGATCAAACGACCCACATTAACCGAACTTAAGGACCTATCAAGACAAGGTCCTCAAACTAGCTCACAAGTGCAAGAAATAGACATGAGTTTACAGCAGAATCAGAATGGAACAGTGAATCACTTCAAAGATGCTGGTTCAAGCAAAAGGCGCGTTTCTCTTCCAGTATTAAAGTCACTTACTAAGAAGCAATTGCCAGCGACGATTTCTACGGTCTAATTACCACTTCTGGGCTGGGCTGACAATTAATAAGCCCAAGCCCATTTCGCTATGTTTAAATAAGAAAAGCGCGCGTCTGTTGTAGTTAGTTAGATCATCTTCATCCTTTACTCTGTAAAAAAAACTCACTGTGTGATAAGTAAAAGGATTGAGCTCTCGTTCGTGGATGTAGGATCCCATAGAAGATCCGAACCACGTTAAATCACAGTGTCTATCGTTCAAACACAAATTACACTCGCAAACTTGTTATGGTATCAGAGCCATATAGCGCGGCGCAGAGACGATTAATCAAAGTACAAGATTCATCGAAGCTCAAATCTTGATTCACAGTCGACAATGGCAGAATCAGCACCACCGAATTCCTCAAGTTCAAGCACCACGATTCTTATTAATGACCCTTACTTCCTCAACAACAATGACACCTCGGGTCAATTACTTGTGCACGAGCAACTAAATGGAGATAATTACGCGACATGGAGTAGGGCGATGATGATCGCATTGATTGGTCGAAACAAAGAAGGCTTTGTTAATGGAGATCTCAAGGCACCAGTCGCAGATTCCCAGAACTCAGTGAGCTCACAAAATCAGATTACTGCTTGGAAGAGGAATAACAACGTAGTGATTTCTTGAATAATTCTCGGTGGCGAAGGACATTTCGGCTAGCATATTATACAGTGCCTCGGCCAGGGAAGTATGGGTAGATATGCAAGAGCGTTTTGGGCAGACAAACAAGCCGAGGATTTTTCAGTTGAAGAGGGAATTGATCAATCTTTCACAGGGATCAAATAACATTTCTGTCTACTTCACTAGACTAAAGACGTTGTGGGATGAATTAGTGAATTACAGGCCGAGTGCTCATTGCACTTGTGGTGGTTCTAAAGAACTCAAAGCCTACCTGGATGAAGACTATGTGCTCACGTTTTTGATGGGCCTAAATGATTCTTTTTCCCAGATTCGAGGGCAAATTCTCTTGATGGATCCTCTCCCAACGATTAACAGGGTTGTTCTCTCTCTTGATTCAAGAAGAGAAACAAAGATCAATGGCATCAAATAAGTTCAAAACTGCAGAGGATCAAGCCAACAATATGGCAATGATGGCAGTCAAGAATGATCAAGATTATGGAAGAAAAACCAGTCTACACTCAGAGAAGAGAAGTTGTGAAACCAATTTGTACCCACTGTCATAAGAAAGGACATACCATCGAAAACTGCTATCAATTGCATGGATTTCCACCAGGATACAAGCAGAATCAGAAGTTTAAGAGTGCACGGATGAATCAGATATCTGTTGAAATGCTTGAAAAACCAGCACACAATTACCAGTCTAACACCACTTCTGCAAAGGATGCTTTGGTACAAGATGCTTTAGTACATGTACGAATGACACCATTTCAACTGAAAAGCTTGAAGGCTCTCTTCACTCAAACAGCAGTCAACATGCACAAGACAGTGGAGAACCTCTGCAGCATGGTAAAGGGAATGTTGGTATGTGCCTCTCTTTGATTTACCTGAGTTTCCCAACTGTAACACATGGGTGATTGACAGTGGTGCCACAAGACATGTGTGTGGGAATCAGGATATGCTCATCAACCTGCATGACATAGAACATCAAACATAATATTGCCAGATAATACAGTGATTAAAGTAAAGAAGGCAGGGTCTTTTATATTGAATGAACATATCACATTGACTGATGTGTTGCTAGTCCCTCACTTTACCTTTAATCTGATATCTGTGAGCATGCTGTGTGACCACTGAATTGTAAGTTTTTCTTTGGGACTAATGGTTTTCAGATACAGGATCCTACCCAACGGATGATTGGCAAGGGTAAACAGATAGGAGGTTTATACCTGTTTCAAGCTGACTCAGTAAATTCAGTTGCTGTCCCAGTTCTGTCTTCGAAGGTGCCTTTGGATACTTGCATAGGAGGTTGGGACACCCTCAAACAAGATCCTAGAAATCATTAGACCTTCCTTTAAGCATGATGTTGAACAGTCAAGCTCATTCTGTAAAATTTGCCCCCTAGCAAAACAGAAAAGGCTCACCTTTCCCAACAATAATAAGATAACATGCTCTCCTTTCGATTTGGTGCATTGTGATGTGTGGGGACCTTTTAGGGAACCCTCACACCTAGGACATCAGTATTTTGTGACCATTGTAGATGATCATACTAGGTTCACATGGCTGTTTATGATCAAATATAAATCAGAAGTGAAAACAGTCATGTCCTATTTCCTAGCTTTGGTTGAAACACACTTTAAATGTAAGTGAAAGTGGTTAGATCAGATAATGCAAGGAGTTCAGTTTAGTGGACATTTTTAGAGATAAGGGCATCATTCATCACTTGTCATGCGTCCAAACTCCCCACAAAATTCCGTAGTAGAACGGAAGCATCAACACTTATTAAATGTTGCAAGATCGCTCCTTTTTCAGTCTTCTGTACCTATCACCTACTGGTCCGAGTGTGTCCTCACTGCAGCATATTTAATAAACAGAACACCATCAGTAGTGTTAGGGAATAAGAGCCCTTATGAGCAATTGTTTCAGAAAACATTTGATTATAGTTCACTACGTGTGTTTGGTTCTTTGTGTTTCTGCTCAACTCTTGCTGCAGGTAGAAATAAATTTGATATGAGGGCAAGGGAGTGTGCATTTATAGGATATCCCAATGGAGTGAAGGGGTACAAAGTGGTGGATTTGAAGACAAGGGAGGTCTTCATTACAAGAAATGCAGAGTTCAGAGAAAACTGCTTTCCATTCAGGAATCAGACTGAAGTTGAAATGGCAGATCCATTCTCAACCTGTGTGCTCCCAAGACCTTATGTTCTGGAACCAATCAATGAGGAGGGATATGTTCCTACACGACAGGAGGAAGGTACAACCACTGAAGACATCTCAGTCAATGCAGATCATGCAACTCCAGCTTCAGAACATGATCCTACTGGTCCTGGACAAAACTGATCAGAGAAGGTCAGGCAGACAGGTTAAAAGGCCAGAATATCTAAGGGATATCACTGCAACAAGTTCATGGAAGCAAAGGCTCTATATCCAATCTCAAGGGAACTCTCCTATCAGCAGTTCTCAACACAGTATCAGCACTACATTCACAGCATATCAGAAACAGCAGAACCAAAGAACTATAACCAGGCCTCAAAATCTGAGGAGTGGAAGAGAGCCATGGATGAAGAATTTTGCGGCTCTAGAATACAACAACACTTGGTCTGTAGTACCACTACCAGAGGGCAAAACAGCAATTGGCAGCCGCTGGGTATACAAGACCAAATTCAACACAGATGGCAAAGTTGAAAAACACAAAGCTAGATTAGTGGCAAAAGGGTATGATCAGAGGGAAGGGTTGATTATATAGATACTTTTGCCCCTGTAGCGAAGCCCAACACCATCAAAATAATACTCTCACTAGCAGCTAAACTCAATTGGCATTTAGAACAGCTCGATGTCAATAATGCTTTTCTGAATGGAGACCTATTAGAGGAGGTTTACATGGATCTACCTCAGGGATATTATCAGAATTATGACAGAAAGGGAGCAAGAAAAATGGTCTGTAAGCTGCACAAAAGCATCTATGGCCTCAAGCAAGCTTCGAGGCAATGGAACAAAAGTTCAGTGAAGCTGTCAAGTCTTTTGGTTTCTCTCAAACCCAATCCGATCACACCTTGTTCATCAAAGGAAAGGGTGAAAAACTGGTGGTGCTACTAGTATACGTGGATGATATTATTCTAGCAGGATCATCAATGTTTGAGCTGAGAACAGTAAGGAGTTTCTACAAAACTGTTTCAGGATTAAGGACTTAGGGTGTTTAAGGTATTTTCTTGGAGTAGAGGTGGCTAGGAGCACGGCAGGGATCTACATTTCTCAGAGAAAATACACCCTACAGCTTCTTGAAGACACAGGGTACTTGGGATCAAAGCCTTGACAACACCTAGGAATCCTTCAACTAAACTGACAGAAACAGATGGTGAATTATTATCAGATCCTTTTAAGTATAGAAGACTGATAGGAAGGTTACTATACTTGACATTCACCCGACAGACATAGCTTTCTCCGTACACAAATTAAGTCAGTTCATCTCAGCTCCTAGATCAGGTCACATGATGGCAGCCCATCATCTCCTTAGGTACCTGAAAGGGACCCCGGGTCAGGGAATTCTACTGAGCTCAAGTGCAAGCCTGGAACTGAGAGGCTTCTCAGATGCTGATTGGGGAACGTGTGTGGATACAAGGAAATCAATAACAGGATATTGTACCTTCCTTGGTGATTCCCTCTTGACTTGGAAAGCTAAACGACAGCCCACAGTATCAAGATCTTCCACTGAGGCTGAATACAGAGCCCTGGGAGCAGCAGTAGCTGAGATCCTGTGGATAAATCATCTCCTAGCCGAGTTGGGAATTAGGCTGAGTCAAGTCCCAGTGGTATACTGTGATAATGTGTCTGCACTTAAGCTTGCATCCAACCCAAAATTTCACGAGAGATCGAAGCACATCGAAATTGATTGCCACTTCGTAAGAGATCATGTTTCTAAAGGTCATATAAAGCTACTGCCCGTTCGCACAGAAAGCCAGCTAGCAGACCTGTTTACCAAGCCTCTCACCGGGCCATTATTGCAGCATTTTCTAGTCAAGATGTCTTGTCATCAACTTATGCCGTCCATCTTGCGGGGGGGTATCAAGACAAGGTCCTCAAACTAGCTCACAAGTGCAAGAAATAGACATGAGTTTACAGCAGAATCAGAATGGAACAGTGAATCACTTCAAAGATGCTGCTTCAAGCAAAAGGCGCGTTTCTCTTCCAGTATTAAAGTCACTTACTAAGAAGTAATTGCCAGCGACGATTTCTACGGTCTAATTACCACTTCTGGGCTGGGCTGACAATTAATAAGCCCAAGCCCATTTCGCTATGTTTAAATAAGAAAATCGCGCGTCTGTTGTAGTTAGTTAGATCATCTTCATCCTTTACTCTGTAAAAAAAACTCACTGTGTGATAAGTAAAAGGATTGAGCTCTCGTCGTGGATGTAGGATCCCATAGAAGATCCGAACCACGTTAAATCACAGTGTCTATCGTTCAAACACAAATTACACTAGCAAACTTGTTAGGACCTTAAAATTATTAGTTCAGATCGACTCTTATTCAAGCTATGATGATCTTCAGCTCTACTTCGATTCTCCCAGGTCCTGATTTTCATAGTTTAGGTTTACAATTCTCAACATTATAAATTAATATATATATATATATATATATATATAATATCCCCCCTTTGGCACTCGTGGGTGGGTTTGTTAACGTAATGCAACATCAGGTGGTTCTCTAAACATCGTACGTGATGATGTGAGTCTTACTGGATGTATATTAAGGTGATATGATATGCTATCAATGTGCTTGTTTACAGGTGATATTCATTTTAGTACGCATTTTTTATATCCATGAATTTGGATTTAATGGGTATAAGTTATTTATGTATGGTTAGACAAATACTTTGTTGATATAATCTTTTAGTGTTGTCTGATATCGTGTGTTTTTAGTTATTTGTGGGCAGTCATATAGGATAGTGTGACATTATGTTTGAATTGCGTATAGGATTTGCAAATATACGTAAATCATTGTGCCCCCTGTATACAATATAGCTAAATTTGTGGTTACAAAAACTCTACCAATGTGGTAAAGAATTTCATTAAAACAGAATAAACACGAGGAGAATACGGAAAAGAAAGAGTAAACCCTAGTCTGTTGCTCAAACAAATCTTTGCCCAATTGAAGCGAGGAAAACGATGAGAAAAAACAACTATGTAAAAACACGAAGAGAAAAAATCGAAGTGCTTATGGAGGCAAGGCGATAGCAGCGAAATTTAACACATTGCGTAAGCTAAGTGATTGCTCTTATTTTTTTTAAAAAAAAATGAATTATGTAGTGAAAAAAAATTATGTGTCTATCAAATGCAACCTCTGCTTTATTGGGACTTGATATCGACAACTATAACACTTAAGTTTATAGAAGGCGAGTTAAAATTTTAAAATCAAGAAATTATTTCTTCTGGAAAATTTTTAATCATAATGAGGCCATTGCTTTAGTTGCTTTAGCCGTGGAATATGAGCTTCTAACAAAGCTTCTTATCGGACTTTTTATTTTTTGTTACTATATTAGATACTATGATAATAACATTTCTGTATATAAACTTTTATATTTGTAAATAGGTTTGAAGTGGTCCCGTTCGATATGGATGTAGAATCACTAAGTTGTAACCTGATGTTGGACGTGATGTTGGGCTAACACTCACACTCACTCAGTAACGCACAGCGGAAATATAAAGTACTTAGTGACGAAACTTAAATGAACACGAGATGTAAATCTGTGCAGCAAGTCAAATAACTTGCTGCGTGCCTCAAGGCGCAAAACTCCACTATAAAGATGGATTACAAACTATCAAAAAGGATAGTCAAAAACACGTCTAGCAAAACCTACGAATCAAAAAGGATTCTGCAAACTACAAGATCTTTCGACCTTTGGAAAGCTAGACTAAAAGACAACTCTCGCAATATGTAAAACTCGCTCAAACTCGATATGTGTTTCGCTCATAGTTTTCGCTCAATATCTCGCTCAAAGTTACTCCTTGAAAGCTCTCTCGAAAGTCGTAAGTTGCAGCTCGAAAATAACTCTTATTTATAGGTCTTGGCTCCATCTTAAATTGGTAAAAAGATCCCTTGAATATCTCTTCAAATATCTCTTCGAAGATCTCCCTAAATATAGTATATATTAGTTCGATCTTCTCATCTCATTGGTCGATCTCTTATCTTCTATTTATGGTAAACTGATTGACTGATTCTCCTTGATATTCAGATCTTCTAATTATGGTAATTGCTTGACTTGATCTCCTTTGATCTTCAAATCTTCTATTTATAGTAATTGCACTTCCTAAATTCGTTCAAGCAACTCCACACGCTTTCCACACGGTTTGGACCCATTTCAGCACTTTACCACGTCCTGCATATCAGTAAATAAAGCTACAAAAAAAGGTTAAACGGTTTTGGGCATGAAAGATAAAATCGAATGTTGACAGACAACAATGTTGGCTGAAATGTTAGCCCAACATTGTCAAAGCTGAGCTAGTCAACATTAACAATCTCCCCTTTTTATCTTTCTTTCCAAAACTCATGCAGATTTAAAAGTTCCAAAACTCCCCCTGAAGGCAAAATTCTCAATGGAGTATGGAGTTTCCTTCTGATGCTTTCTCGGCTGCTTCTCCTTCTTGGTCAGCTCCCCCTGTTTGTTCGGCCTTATTCTGCTCCCCCTGAATTCCTTATCTCCCCTTTTATCTGCACAACCTTCTCCCCCTTTTTGGGAAGAAAGAAAAGACTCAGAGAACTTCTCTGTTAGCCAACTTGCAGATGTTGAGGTAACATCTGGCCCAACATTCTGAGACTCAGAAACAAGTTAGTTCGCATAAAGAAATCAAGATAAATCCAAAAAAAATTGATATGAGCACAGAATGTATAACCCGTGAATTATATCAGAAATGTAGGGGCAGAGAGTAATGTCAGCGAGCCACTCAAATATAATTTAGACAGTTTAGAGGATAAGGTCGAATCAGTTCACAACTGTCTAAGTAAACATGGAGCTAAAATATAGTATGTGGACGTATTAGTCATGCGAGCAAATATGAGCACATCAGATCATGATTCAACCCAAAGACACAAAGTCAAAAGTCAAGATAGAATCAAGCAAGACTAACCATTTGAGCGACGATGATGAGCACTTGAGACAAATGTAACAAGCTGTTCTTCGAGAGTTCTAATGCAATTCTGAGAGATTTCTAAACTAGACACATATGTCTACCAAATGCAGTACTAAAGACAGACACAAATAAAACGAAAGCATAAAATGTAGCAATATCAAACTGATAGTCACACATGTTGCCCTAACATTTGACTCAACATTCTGAATCCGTAATCCTAGACTTTTCTGCTTAATCCTTCTCAAGACCAGTTCCCTTTATTACCCTTTCACCTCATATAACAAACCAAATTTTTGCACTGCCCTTATACCCTCAGCTTCGTGGTTCGGTTTTTTTGTCGCATAGTATACATCGTCACCGCGAATGCCGTGTACCTAAGGAAACTTATTACCAAATACCTAAAGATAGCCGAGAGTTTATGAGCATGCTTATACACAATAAGGATTGGCTTTTTGTCGCAATAAGTACATCGTCACAGCGAATGCCGTGTACCTAGGGACGTATTACCAAGAGCCTTTAAAGAGGGATTGGGTTTATTTAGGGACCAGTCGAATAGAATCAAGTCATTTCACAAGAAAACAGAACAGAATATTTAGTCAAACATTTAAGCAGTAACCATCAAATTTGACATATGCTATGTTGATCCAAATGTTGGACCAACATTTAACCTGACATGTGCAATCCTATGGATTTCTTCAGGTCCGAGAACCTTTCAAAATCCAATGCTTTCGTGAAAATGTCTGTTAACTGATGCTTAGTGTCTATATGCTCAATGCGGACTAACTCTTTTTCGACCATATCTCTCAGAAAATGATGCCTTATATCTATATGCTTTGTGCGTGAATGCGGGATAGGGTTCCTAGATATGTTGATGGCACTAAGGTTATCACAATACATGAGGACTGACTCGCACTCTAAACTATAGTCACACAACATGCTATTCAACCATATTAATTGCGCGCAACTACCCGCAGCAACATACTCAGACTCAGCAGTAGATAAAGACACACAATTCTGTTTCTTACTGTACCATGCAACTAGATTGTTACCTAAGAAGAAACAGACGCCACTTGTGCTCTTACGATCATCCTCGTCACCTGCCCAATCAGCATCGCTATAGCCTACAAGACTCATATTAGTATCTTTGGAAAACCACAGTCCTAGGCTACACGATCCACTCACATAACAAAGAATACGCTTAACGGCATTAAGATGAGAAACCTTAGGCTCAGACTGATATCTAACACATACGCATACACTATACATAATGTCGGGTCTACTCGCTGAAAGATATAATAGACTGCCTATCATGGAACTATATGATGTGGGGTCAACATTCTGTCCAACATTACCTTTACTTACCTTCTGAGTTGAACCCATCCGTGTTTTTATTACCTTGGCAGTATCTTTCTCAAATTTCTTCACAGTGTTCTTAGCGTACTTCTCCTGAGACATGAAAGTAATGTCGTTGCGTTGCTTAATCTGTACGCCTAAGAAAAATGTTAGTTCACCAATCATACTCATTTTGAAAGTAGGATTCATAGCATGTACGAATTGGTCTATCATAGACTGAGATCTATAACCAAAAACAGTATCTTCTACATAAATCTGGGCTATCAAAATATCAGAACCAACTCTTTTTACAAAGAGTGTTCGATCGGCTTCACCTAGCACTAACCCAAATTCAAGTATGAACATAGTCAACCTACCATACAAAGCTTGAGGAGCCTGCCTTAGACCATAAAGCACTTTCTGCAACTTAAAAACATAATTAGGAAAATGTGGATCTTCAAATCCTTTCGGGTGCTCAACATAAATATCTTTATCAATATAGCCATTTAAAAACGCACCATTTTCATCACAGAAATCATAGAATAACTGAGTCTCAAACTCTCTATCATGATCAGTCCTAATATGAAAAATGTGGTCACGAAAATCATTCTTGACCATATCACAAAAGTTTTTGAAAAAATCGAACAGTTCTGATTTTTCCCTAAAAAATATCCATGCAAATCTAGACAAGTCATCAACCAGCACATAAGCATCTTTTCGACCACCAATACTATCTACTTCCATCGGACCCATCAAATCCATGTGAATCAATTGAAAACAGTGAGCAGTTTTAAAATGTTGGGCAGCTTGTTGGTCAACATTATGACTAACATGTGTTTGCTTACCCTTCAAACACGACTCACAAATAACCTTACCAAACTCCTTAAACTTCGGAATGCCTCTGATTAAGTTGCTCCAAAGTTCTGTAGTTGACGTGGCCCAGTTTGTAGTGCCATAGGATCACATCATCCCCGGCCTTAGAGAGTTGGCACACGTCCTTGAGGTAGTCTCGACTGAGAATCCGTCCTTTAGCACCTCCTCCAAACGTCACAGATCCACTCCGTAAAGGCATGTAATCACTTATATACTGTTTGGTACCCGTCACATGTCGGGAACACCCGCTATCGAAGTACCAAGATCATGTCACGTTAGCTCGCAAAGAGGTATATACTACATTGCATTTATGCACGGACTTCGCTACCCAAACTTTCCTAGATGAAAAAACAGCATTTGAATTTCCAGAATTTGAAGGTGAGCCAGTGGAGTTTTCTCCAGACATATCTTTCAACACTGATTTCTCAATGTTGAGCGAGATGTTGGATGACATTCCAGCCGACATCGATTTCTTTGCAGAAATCTCCCCCTTCAATTTCCAGTAGTATGGTTTAATATGACCAGGCTGCATTCGATGATGACACTTAACCGATCTATCCTTAGACTTACAAGCAGCATGCTTCATACTTTTCTTAATAGTCACAGTCTCACATCGATCATTATCAACATGGGAATTTTCAAAAACAAACTTTTATCGATCGTAAGTGGCAGAATCTAGAACATGCTGTGAATTGTAACCTAAGCCATGAGTATCAGAAATACCTATCGACAATACCTCATCAAGAGTTGATTTACCCTTGTTCAATTTTGAGAACGTCTTGTCAGCCTTATCGACTTGCTTCTGAAGTTTATCGATCTCCTTGTCTTTTCTCGTCAACACGACTCCCACCTTATTCATCCCTTCTAGCATGCTTTTGATAATCTTTTTGCACTTATCATTTTCCTGGGTCAGCATTTTCACGATTACTTCCAGTTCCGAGTTTTTCGCCTTTTCCTTCGCATACTCCGTGGACAGTAGTTTGAACGCTTCATTCATCTGAACTTCTTCACAAACATCAGTTTCTAAACCTGCATCATCAGAACTAGAATACCCATCAAAATAGTTTGAATCATCATAATCGAAAATGATATGTTTTTCAGATGTTGAGTCAGATGTTGGCTCAACATCAGTTACCACAGTGAAACCGATTTGTTGATCTTCCTCTTCTTCGTCAACTGGTCTGAGAAGGATTGTATGGTCACAGATGATTGCTTGGACTCCTTTGGCATGGTTCATCATCTTCATCACCGGGGAGATCAATCCAAAGAGCTTTGCCGTGCTTGCGAAGTGTATTGGCACATTCGTTGGCGTAATGACCCCAGCCCGAGCACGCATGGCATCTCACTATCTCCCAGTCGATGTTCTTCTTCTTTCCATCTGAATTGCGTTTGAAAAACGGAGGCGCAGACGAAGGTTCTGCTTTGGCATTCTGGCCCTTCCTGAATGTTGGGCCAACATTCTGCTCGACATTCTTCTTCTGAAGGAACTTTGTGAAATTCTTCACGAGCATAGCCATATCCTCATCATTGTCAGGGTCAACTTCAGTTTGCACCTTGGATGACTGACTGACTAGAGCAATGCTTTTTCCGCGTGAAGCTTTCTTTTGGACTTCGAGGTTGGTCTCATAGTTCTTCATGATATTCATCAAGGTGTTGAGTTCCATCGTCCCTAGATTATGTGCTTCCTCGACGACCGCTACCTTCACATTAAACTTTTCAGTTAGCGTACGTAAAGCTTTAGAAACTAGTACCTTATTAGAAATCGGATCTCCGAGGCTAGCACACTCGCTCGAAATCGTCAGAATCTTCCCGAAGTATGTAGTGATGTCCTCGTCTTCCTTCATTCTGAGATTTTCAAACTGATTGATGAGATATCGTAGTTTGGTTTCCCTCACGCTCGCATCGCCTTCGCAGTACCTCTGGAGTAGATCCCAAGCATTCTTTGCCGTCGAATAATTCTGAATGATCTTGAACATGAAAATATCCACCGAAGAGAAAATGGCATTAAGAGATTTGTCGTTATACTCGGCCGCATTCTTTTCGGCAATAGACCACTCTTCGATCGGTTTTTCGACTACTTCGCCATCAGCATCTAGAGGAGATCGAGGTGGAGTGTATCCATTGAGAACAGATTCCCACGCTCGCACATTTATGGATTTGATGCATTGGCGCACGCGAACCTTCCAATAGGCATAGTTGGAGCCGTCCAACACGGGAACTTTGCCAATGTAGTTCGAGCTTGTAACATCCATGGAAAAAGATCATAAACGCTTAGTCATGTCAAGCGGAGGCTCTGATACCACTTTGAAGTGGTCCCGTTCGATATGGATGTAGAATCACTAAGTTGTAACCTGATGTTGGACGTGATGTTGGGCTAACACTCACACTCACTCAGTACCGCACAGCGGAAATATAAAGTACTTAGTGACGAAACTTAAATGAACACGAGATGTAAATCTGTGCAGCAAGTCAAATAACTTGCTGCGTGCCTCAAGGCGCAAAACTCCACTATAAAGATGGATTACAAACTATCAAAAAGGATAGTCAAAAACACGTCTAGCAAAACCTACGAATCAAAAAGGATTCTGCAAACTACAAGATCTTTCGACCTTTGGAAAGCTAGACTAAAAGACAACTCTCGCAATATGTAAAACTCGCTCAAACTCGATATGTGTTTCGCTCATAGTTTTCGCTCAATATCTCGCTCAAAGTTACTCCTTGAAAGCTCTCTCGAAAGTCGTAAGTTGCAGCTCGAAAATAACTCTTATTTATAGGTCTTGGCGCCATCTTGAATTGGTAAAAAGATTCCTTGAATATCTCTTCAAATATCTCTTCGAAGATCTCCCTAAATATAGTATATATTTAGTTCGATCTTCTCATCTCATTGGTCGATCTCTTATCTTCTATTTATGGTAAACTGATTGACTGATTCTCCTTGATATTCAGATCTTCTAATTATGGTAATTGCTTGACTTGATCTCCTTTGATCTTCAAATCTTCTATTTATAGTAATTGCACTTCCTAAATTCGTTCAAGCAACTCCACACGCTTTCCACACGGTTTGGACCCATTTCAGCACTTTACCACGTCCTGCATATCAGTAAATAAAGCTACAAAAAAAGGTTAAACGGTTTTGAGCATGAAAGATAAAATCGAATGTTGACAGACAACAATGTTGGCTGAAATGTTAGCCCAACATTGTCAAAGCTGAGCTAGTCAACATTAACAAGGTTGATGATATATCTTTTTGCTCGATCTATACTTAAGAATATTACAGTTACGTTATGATAAAAATTTTTATGATCGGGTTTGGGGTATACTTTCAACCGCAATACATCAGGTCGAGTTCAAATTTCGATAAAAACCATCCTATCCGCAATGCGCTCACCCCTAATATTATCGCATCAAACATTGTTCCACAAAAGAAATACTAAATTAAACACAAACGCTCTACTATGACAAAAGCAATTGCACAAAGTGCACCTTCATCATCTTCCATGACCATATATCTGCTAGACAATAAATAATTACATGAGGGTAAATCCTTCAAAAGACACGAGTAGGGCTTAGGAAATTACCTAAAACTTGTTCTCGAAATGATCTTAGCTAATAGTGATCGTATACAAGTGGTTGATATTTGATAGGGTTTCGATGGTTGGAGAGGGTCTTGATAGAGGCAGAATTGATGGTAAAGATGGAGATGGAGGCACACATTAGGCTTGATAGATGATTAATAAGGGGTAACAATTAACATTAGTATTAACAACATATTCAAATGCCCACAGACATGGTGAGTATATCTGCACACCTATCTATTTTATTAAGTGTCATGGCCTTATACTAACTAAACTACTCTCAATTAATTTGGTGTGTCAACTGTAATTATAATCTTACCCTTACTATTTTAATATATTACGATTATATCCCAAATCACTTTTATTATATATATCTAATAAACCAAATAATAAAAATAAAACAATGACTTAATTAAAATCAACTAGAATATAAAATAATCTATCTATATTTATTATATATTGCACATGCATGGAATGTGCTCAAATACTAGTGACTTTAAACGTTTGACGTGTATAGACATTCAAGGCTTCAAACGTTAGACGTGTATAGACATTCGAGGCAGGTATTACTATACACAACACGAGATAGTTTCCCATTTGTTATCCACCCAAACATGATCAAACAACCCCTTAAGGTCCTATTGAATAATGCTTTTTGTTTAATCAACGTGATATGTAGAATGATGTGTAAGTGGGTATTTGTTTTGGGTTATCCTCCAAAACATCACCATGATCATCTCCTCAGTGTTTTATCAATGTGTTTGTTTTAGTCTAGGTGATGAGCTATCACCGGAATGCGGATCACGTAGGTGATAAAGTGGGTTGACATTTAAGTTTCGTATCTCATAAAAAGCTGGGTGATCTTACATCACGCTGATGAAGTGATCTTTCTAAAACATTTACGGACAAAGATAATTTCTACCTTACATACCACTATCGATATTTTGATTACATAACTAACTAATTAAATATTAATAAAGTGTTTTAGTTATTTAAAAAATACTAATTATATAAAATATTATAAATAATGCTTAAAAATTAAAACTTAGATATTGCAATATTAATCATTATCATGTAGAATATCATCTTAATAAGATTATATAATCATTTAAATAATATGTCTAAGGTTAAAATGACAGTTAAACAACATCACCATACATATCATATGGTGATTTAACAAACATAATATTTCTATATCATCTTGATCTGCAAAATAAAATATCACAAAAAAAAACACTGACATATCACCTTTATCCATTCTGGTGATACTCATATCACGGTGATGTGAGTATCACCGTAATGTTAAATCACCTCAAACAAACTCCCCCTAAAGTCATACCTAATCATATGAATATCATCAAAGGTGGACGATTTTAGTCGCTTGTTGTGATATTTCACCTAATCGATAAGATTAATGTTTCAATATCATCTTTTATTTTTAATATAAGTCATTTAAAAAATCCGTTTAATCTATACAAACCCTAGCTAGCCGCCACCTCCTCTCCTTCCATTTATATGGAGGTGGAGGAGCTTCCATTTATTTCTCTCCTTCTTTATCTTTTGTCATATATATTTTAAAAAATTTGTTTGTCGTTGCTCACGTCCACCTCCCCCCCTCGCTGCAGCCACCCACCGGCCGTCACCGACCACCACATTCCGCCACCTCTCACTCGTGAGTCTCCCGTGTGGAGCTCGTTTCTCCCGACCATTGGGTCAGTAGCTCTTTTCTCCCATTGTGGAGTCCTTTCTCCCCATCTGGAGGCCCTTCCGATGAAGACGAGAGACTCGAGTTGTTGGATATAAAAGTATAGAGTACTATAGATTTTGATTAATAGGCTTTTGTGGTATGTTCTATAGTTCTTTGGTCAAAGTTCGGGGTTTATTTCGTTATCTCACAGCTTTTGTCACTTCGTGGTGTTATGCTCTTGTGTGAGCCTTTGCTCTCTCATGTCACCGGAGAGACCCATTGGACTATTTAGCCCCTTTATTTTAGTTGATTAATACAAGCTATCGTTTTGAAAAAAAAAAAGAGTTTTTATTTCGGGTCAATATTTTTGATAATTGTGAAAATACGCCACTGATTTCATGTGGTGGAACAAATTCAATCTCGAACCAATTCGATAATAAGTAAGAAAATCTAAAATGACCGCTGACATGGAATATACATGGAATATTTTTAACCTATTTTTTATGGTGACTTATAATACAAGTGCGATTTACTTGTCAGAAAAATTATCGAATGCCTAAATGCGTCTCGACGTGATCGGAGACCAAATTTATCCTGATATGAAGTTAGTAAACTATTTCACAATTATTAAATATATAGCTATCCAATAAATAGAAAATCAGTATACTACTAACTGAATTTATAATTTTTCATTCAATAAGTTAGGACAATGATAATTCATATATTTATGCCAACATTTATATAGTATAAAGCAAAACTTCAATTAAAGGATGATAGCCAAATTTTAGTTCAGTTATAATTCTACTATGTCAATGATTAACTCAAGTATGGAGAGTAAAATTGTTAGTAGAAAATTGGAATATCAATCAATGGCGGAGCCAAGTAAGAACCACTAGGGTGCATGGACCTCACTCAAAGTTCTTTCTTTTATAAATACTTAATATAACTAATCTTTACAAGAATGATCCCATTGTAATATTATATTCAAAATTTGACCCCATGAAATAAATTTATAAGTTGATTTAAACTTGGATCCCACAGATTTTTAGGTCTAAAAGCTCCGCCACTGATATCAATACTTATAATATAACTATTTTATGATTAAATATATGTATCTTTTGTAAACAAGATTTCGATCCAACCAATAACCTCGCCTTTAATTAAGCAGCATCTAACGTGGATTGCAACAATTGCACATCTTCGCAATTAAATCAATGCACATGTTTCTTTGACTTCGATAACTCACGTGTTGCGTTTTTACACGATCATAAGTAGTTTAGACAACTAATTCTGTTTCTTTTACGTTTTCTATTTAAATACTATAGAATTAACCTATTATCTTAACCTATTAAGGTCTACAATAAACTGAATATTTTGTTCAATTTAATCGTCTAGATTCATGCGCAGTTTTAATTCGAGAGCAAGTATTCAAAGCACTAATAACGTATAATGATATATCATTATAGGGTAAGATCATGTGAATCAAGCAACAGAGCTTATACGAAGATATATATAATTATATTCTGTAATCGGAAGGTGGCCATGTGAACCCTTACTAAAGTGTGCTTGACCTCATTTGATCTATCAGATTCTTCTTTTAATTTAATGTTTTCCCCTAAGGCTCTTCATTTATTAATCATATAAAACTAGACATTAAAATCCCATTATAGAAGTTCCCTCGATATCCCAATTCCCTACCATCAAAATCCGGTGCATACGTAATTAAAATGAAAAAAATGCCTCTCAAGAAGCAAACTTGCAACGTTCTACTCATTGTCCTCTTATCCCTCGTAGCTTTTACATCCTCGGCAACAAAACGCTACAATTCAAACTTCGTCGTAAAATCGTGTAGCTCAACAACATATCCAATTCGGTGCATCAAAACCCTAGAACCCTACTCAATATCCATCGGAAAAGACCCATAAAACTCATTAACGCTGCCTTAAACATCTCGATTCAGTCTGCCACCAACTGTTCTAAAACGGTGTTGAAGATATACCGCCTAAAGGGCTTAGGTAAATACGATTCAAAGGCGACTAAAGATTGCATTGGAGACTTAAAAGATGCAGTTTCTGAGCTCAAGCAAACGTTGAAGGCAGTGAATCGTTTGAAAGGCCATGGAAGGGATGAGTTTCAATGGGCCAATGCCAAGACTTACGGTAGCTCGGCTATAACAGATGCTGAGACGTGTTTGGATGGTTTTGCGGGTCGAAAAGTGAATTATTACGTTAAGAAGAAGATCAGGAGCTGCGTCCTCGGTTTCGAGAAACTTGCGAGCAATGCTTTGTCGCTCATCAACTATCTCTACTGACGAGGCAAGTTTTTCGAGGGTGTGTGCCTTGTCCATACTTTTGGGTAGTGTAGCGTATTTTCTTTTTATTCGAGTATCTAATCAGAAAAATAGTACAAATGAAATTTAATGAAATTTAATGAGTTCTATCTCTACTTGTTCCTCTGATTCTTCATTTTATAACTTTTGAAGGACTTTGGAAAATTCTTGATCTTGATCTTCCATGATTTGGGCCTTCGTAAGTTCCTTCGTGGGCCTTTGGGCTTGATCACGAACTTAATACTTGGACTTGGAGGACGCTTTTGAAATATGGGCGTTGCTTCGTGGGCTTTGGGGCTTGATCACGAAGCTAACACTTGGACTTGATAGTCGTTGAAGAGGGTTTCTCGAATTGTTTCTTCGTGGGCTTTTAAGCTTGATCACGAATATTAGTGAATGCTTCTTCGTGGGCTTTTGGGCTGATCACGAAGCTGACTTGGACTTGATGTTATCAAACGAACGGTCTTGAGCGTTGAACGCGCAATTATGAGAAACTCGCACGAATCTTGAGCGTTGAACTGTCGATTATGAGAAACTCACACGGGTCTTGAGCCTTGACAGTGCGATTATGAGAAACTCGCACGGGCTTTCCTCGTTGCAGCCGTGCGATTATGAGAAACTCGCACGGGTCTTGAGTATTGAACCGCGCGCTTCCGAGAAACTCGCACGGGCTTTCCTCGTTGCACCCGTGCGATTATGAGAAACTCACACGGGTCTTGAGCGTTGAACCGCGCGCTTCCGAGAAACTCGCACGGGCTTTCCTCGTTGCAACCGTGCGATTATGAGAAACTCACACGGGTCTTGAGCGTTGAACCGCGCGCTTCCGAGAAACTCGAACGAGCTTTCCTCGTTGCAACCGTGCGATTATGAGAACTCACACGGGTCTTGAGCCTTGACCGTGCGATTGTGAGAAACTCGCACGAATCTTGAGCGTTGAACCGCACGCTTCCGAGAAACTCGCACGGGCTTTCCTCGTTGCAACCGTGCGATTATGAGAAACTCAAACGGGTCTTGCGTGTTGAACCGCGCGCTTCCGAGAAACTCGCACGGGCTTTCCTCGTTGCAACCGTGCGATTATGAGAAACTCACACGGGTCTTGATGAACGTCTTCGAATTTTAACTTGAACACGAAGAACAGAGAATTTTTGAATGCTATCAAAGACTTACTTCTAATTCTCTCGCAGTTTCGTTGTGATTTCTGAATTCTGAAGCCCCATATTTATAGGCGTAGAGAATTCTCAATAATGGAAAATATAATCTTTTTGGGATTATTTCGTCCATATTTAGATTGATTTTATCCATATATGGTTTGATCTTGATTTGATTTGATTTATTCCATATACGGCTTGATTCTCTCAATATATGCCGTCTTTATGATATTTGATTTGATTCCTTTACTTATTTAATAAATCTCTACGCATATTACCATGTATAAGATTTTATATAAAAGGAACGTATTTATTATCATATATGGTAATAATTTATTAATTAAATTAACTATTTATTAAGTTGAGTTTAATTTATAAGTCTCAATAAATAGCAATTTAATTAAATGTCTTCATTTAATTTCTTGGAATTAATTTATTAAATCCCAATGATATAAATAGACAATTAATTTTAATTGTCTACAAATGCCCCCACTTCAAGTCTTGTTGATGAACTTTCGGAGGAGATAAACTTGAAGTATTTGACGTTTGCTTCCAAAAATATCACGAAATGCCCCCACACTTTGACGTTTTCAACTCGTGTACTTCAACTGTTTCTTGTCAAAAAACGCCCTCAGGCAGACATTCGTTGAGATGACCCAATTCGAATTCGAGCAACATGTTGAGGATAAGATACCTTCATACCGAAACAGTCACCCACCTTTTGTTTTATGATTGAACTTAGACGATGTCCAAGCTGCCTACGTACCCTTTTAGGGGATCAAGTCATTTCTCGTAGTTCAAATTCTTTTTTTAAGTGGTGGCGCCGTGCACTGTTATACTCATGCGGGCCAGGAGTATCCGTTGTTTAACCACACCGGACTATGTGGGATAAGTTAGCAGTTTAGACATATGCACTTATCATTAATGTTTGCCTTTTCACAGTTTATACTCGTGCGGGCCAGGAGTAACATGCAGTTTAGACTCGTATGTCAAGGAGTAACATGCAGTTTAGGCTCGTGCGTTAAGGAGTAACATGCAGTTTAAGCTCGTGCGTTAAGGAGCATCTTTTTTTTTCTTTTCTTTTCTTTTTTTTTTCTTCCTTTTTTTTTCTTTTTCTTTTTTTTAGGCATACTAACGCTTCAAGAACTTGTCGTTGATCCGACAAATTCTCGATCCATCATACGTGATTTATACTAGCTCTCTCCAACACGATGCGAACATGCTTTTGTGGGGGAAAACCAAGACCCCTTTTAGACGTTTCGGGTTCAAGATGGCTTTTTCTCATATTTTCCGGCAATTCTCCTAATATTGGTCCTTCATTTGCATCATATCCTACTTTAGTTAGGAGTTCATAAGCTTTCGGGCCGTATGCTCCATCCATTTGTATTTTTGAAGATTCGTTGTGCTCGATTTTGGACCCTTGACCTGGACGAGTAAATCCTTTGACTTTAATCGGCGAGCTTTGTAGTTTCTTCGAACTAATATGAATGAGTTAAATGCAATGTAAGCTCCTTTAATGATTTGGTTATCCCTTCGACATCCTTTTGCATGGGCATATGATCTTCAATTGCATGTGCCTTTCCTTTCTCGCGCATCGTATCTTCACTTGCTCCCTTTTCACGCCCAAGGTAAAATTTTGCGTCGGCGAAGTATGATTCTGCTTCGGTGAATGGATTTGTATCTCCAAGTACCTTCTTTACGACGTCATTGTCATAATACTTGAAACACTGATGCAAAGTTGATGGCACGACTCCGTTTTCGTGTAGCCATGGACGACCCAGAAGCATGTTGTAGGATGTTTTTGCATCAATTACATGGAACAACGCTGTTCACGTCATATTCTCCATTATTAATTCCAACCTGATCATACCGATTGCACGTTGGCCTTCATGATTAAAACCTTGGATTATTAGATGGCTCTTAGAGAGTTCTTCTGTTGGAATTTCAAGTTCTTTTAACATCCGAAGAGTCAAAATGTTCACTGCAGAGCCTCCGTCGATCAATATTCTTTTTACCATCTTCTCGTGAGTATAACCAGATACAAACAAAGGACGGTTGTGCAGTTTAGAGCCTAAGAGTAAATCTTCGTCAGTGAATGCTATAACAGACATGCACATGCTGGCGATGCTGGTGGTTTTAGCTTCAACTTGGTAATCATCATTTTCTTGGGTCATATAACAGGCGTCACAATCCTCATTTGCGCTTCCAAAATCTTCATTGCCAACCAAGATATAATTTGAGTCTGCCGACTCAATGTCTAACGATATCTTCCTCTATCCGATTTCATTACCTTATCCTTAAAGACAAAGCAATTGTGAATTGGATGTCCCACCAGACGATGATATTTGCAATAGTTGGGATCGTTGGTTTGTCCCGCTTCATCTGGCCGCTTCATTTCAGGGAGATCGATGAGATTCGCTTGTACTAGCTCATCAAAGATCCCTGACACTTCTGAATCTAGGAATGGGTATTCTTTTGCTTGAAGCTCTTTAAGTGTCAATTTTCTGTCTTTTAGCTCCGGCGGAGTATATTCAACCATGACCATTTTGCCCTTTTCTCTTCCTCGAAGCTTGAGTGGTGTGACATTTACCGCCATAGACTCTTTAATTTGAGCTTTTGCAAAATATTTGCCCCCTTTTTCGTAATTCATTCGCTCCCCGAATTTGGTAACATCAGGTGTATGTGCTTCATCTGCCCCACTTGTGGCCAGGCTAAATTCCATATGCACGAGTTGCCAGTTCTTCAAAGGTTACGGGCCTAATTCCTTGCAGGATGTATCGTAATCCCCACATCATCCCTTGAATGCACATTTCAATACTTGAAGCTTTAGATAAACGATCTTTGCAGTTAAGACTTAGGTTCCTCCATCGGTTGATATAATCAATGGCAGGTTCATCTTTCCACTGGCGAGCATTAGTGAGTTCGACCACGCTAACCGTGCGTCGGGTGCTGTAGAAACGATTTAGGAACTCATGTTCCATTTGATCCCAACTATCGATTGAACCAGCTTCCAAATCAATGTACCAATCAAAAGCATTGCCCTTCAGTGAACGGACAAATTGTTTGACGAGATGATCTCCATAGGTTCCTGCATCGTTGCATGTCTCAATGAAGTGTGGGCCACATGCTGCTTCGGGTTTCCTTTTCCATCAAACTGCTGAAACTTCGGAGATTGGTATCCGTTTAGCATCTTTAAGTTGTCGATTCTTGAAGTGTATGGTTCAGAATACGTCGATGATGACTTGGAACCTCCATCTTTCATCGTCCCTATGATGAACTCCTTTAGCTGGCTAATAGGAATCATGCCGTCATTAGAAACTTGGAAATTTCCCGAGGCTCATCGACTTCTCTTCGTTCTTCTTTTTAAGAATCGGCAGAAGCTCCTTCTTCCTTTTCAAAAGTATTACTGTTATCAGCATTGTTGCTTTTGCTAGCTAACTTTGCAATCTGAGCATCTTGTTCTTGAACTTGTTTTGTTAGCCCTGCAATTGCTCTAGTTAGACTTGCAATTTGTTCTTCTAAAGTCGTGAAATTCGTCATGTATACATATGCGTTGCTTTGCATTGAAGAATTGCTTGAAGTTGAGCGAGGAGATGACATCGAGTAATCGCTATTGGAATCTTCATTCTCACCATGGTAAGTCATATCATTTTCGTCCAACTCAACTAGGTGACTTGTTCGTTGAGACTCGTTAGTCATCTTTAACATACTTGGAGTCACAACGCCGATGCTTTCACTTGACGAACTTAAAGCGGTGAAGATCGATGAGTTAACCATCGATGTTCTCGGTTTTTTTTTGAAGAGATGAGAGGTAGAGGCAGTCCCACCGGGCGTGCCAAAAATTTGTAGCGTATTTTCTTTTTATTCGAGTATCAAATAATCAGAAAAATAGTACAAATGAAATCTAATGAAATTTAATGAGCTCTATCTCTACTTGTTCCTCTGATTCTTCAGTTTATAACTTTTGAAGGACTTTGGAAAATTCTTGATCTTGATCTTCCTTGATTTGGGCCTTCGTTAAGTTCCTTCGTGGGCCTTTGGGCTTGATCACGAACTTAATACTTGGACTTGGAGGACGCTTTTGAAATATGGGCGTTGCCTCGTGGGCTTTGGGGCTTGATCACGAAGCTAACACTTGGACTTGATAGTCGTTGAAGAGGGTTTCTCAATTATTTCTTTGTTGGCTTTTAAGCTTGATCACGAATATTAGTGAATGCTTCTTCGTGGGCTTTTGGGTTTGATCACGAAGCTGACTTGGAATTGATGTTATCAAACGAACGGTCTTGAGCGTTGACGCGCAATTATGAGAAACTTGCACGAATCTTGAGCGTTGAACCGTGCGATTATGAGAAACTCACACGGGTCTTGAGCCTTGACCGTGCGATTATGAGAAACTCGCACGGGCTTTCCTCGTTGCAGCCGTGCGATTATGAGAAACTCGCACGGGTCTTGAGTGTTGAACCGCGGGCTTCCGAGAAACTCGCACGGGCTTTCCTCGTTGCAACTGTGCGATTATGAGAAACTCACACGGTTGAGCGTTGAACCGCGCGCTTCCGGGAAACTCGCACGGGCTTTCCTCGTTGCAACCGTGCGATTGTGAGAAACTCACACGGGTCTTGAGCGTTGAACCGCGCGCTTCCGAGAAACTCGCACGGGCTTTCCTCGTTGCAACCGTGAGATTATGAAAAACTCACACGGGTCTTGAGCCTTGACCGTGCGATTATGAGAAACTCGCACGAATCTTGAGCGTTGAACCGCGGGCTTCCGAGAAACTCGCACGGGCTTTCCTCGTTGCAACCGTGCGATTATGAGAAACTCACACGGGTCTTGAGTGTTGAACCGCCCGCTTCCGAGAAACTCGCACGGGCTTTCCTCGTTGCAACCGTGCAATTTTGAGAAACTCACACGGGTCTTGAGTGTTGAACCGCGCGCTTTCGAGAAACTCGCACGGGCTTTCCTCGTTGCAACCGTGCGATTATGAGAAACTCACACGGGTCTTGATGAACGTCTTCGAATTTTAACTTGAACACGAAGAACTTCGTTGAGAGAATTTTTGAATGCTATCAAAGACTTACTTCTAATTCTCTCGAAGTTTCGTATTCTCTTTGCTCTCTGACTTGTGATTTCTGAATTCTGAAGCCTCATATTTATAGGCGTAGAGAATTCTCAATAATGGAAATATAATCTTTTTGGGATTATTTCGTCCATATTTAGATTGATTTTATCCATATATGGTTTGATCTTGATTTGTTTGATTTATTCCATATACGGCTTGATTCTCTCAATATATGCCGTCTTTATGATATTTGATTTGATTCCTTTACTTATTTAATAAATCTCTACACATATTACCATGTACAAGATTTGTATAAAAGGAACGTATATATTATCATATATGGTAATAATTTATTATTAAATTAACTATTTATTAAGTTGAGTTTAATTTATAAGTCTCAATAAATAGCAATTTAATTAAATGTCTTCATTTAATTTCTTGGAATTAATTTATTAAATCCCAATGATATAAATAGACAATTAATTTTTAATTGTCTACAGGTAGTAACGTATTTTTGATTGGTTGCTTGATTACTTTTTGCTTGCAATGTTAACAAGGTTGTATAATGAAAATTTCCAAATTTTTTCAACTATAAGAGCGTACTTGACCGTATAAGGAGCGTATACCATGCGAAGAGTCTTTCGCGCTTAGCTTTTAAACCGCGGGTGCGGATAATGTTGGAGTAAACTAAAATTTTCAGTCAAATGGCTCTAGTTTAGGTTGTCGAGTAATGCTTTGTCGCATATCGCTCATCAACCATCTCTACTGACAAAGCAAGTTTTTCGAGGATGTGTGTGTTGTCCATAGTTTTGGGTATTTTTCGTATTTGATTTGTTTGACGGTAAGAGCGTATTTGACCGTATAGGGAGCGGGTACCATGATTACATAAACCAGAGCGAGTTTTAATTTATTTCCATGCGAAGAGGCTTTCGCGCTTAGAGTATCTCCAATTGATTCCCAAAAACCTAAAATGTATACTAAAAGGTTTCCAAATGCAAACTCAAAATGCGTTTTCGTCTTCTCTCTCCTGTTTTAAAACGCATATATGCGTTTGAGAATGAGACATCCCAAAAGATGCGTTTGATGTATTACAATACATACCCTGTTTTTATTTTAACTATTTAAGTACCCATATAAAAAAATAAAAAATAAATAAAAGTATATAAAAGGACTCCTATTGTTATTAATTATTTTTTTCTATGTATTTTATATGAAAATATTGAGTTCACTATTAATTTTGTGACATTATTCTTTCTAATCAAATTAAAGTAACAATGTGATTTAATTTGTAAAGTTATAAATTAAATGGATAATATTAAAAAATGAGGTAGAAGAGAATATTGCAATAATGGTCTTTTGAGTTTGAGAATTGGTCTGTCGGTTGGAGAAGAATTACTGCATTTTGAGTTTGAGAATGCGTTTGAGTTTGAGAATGAGTTTTTCAATTGGAGATGGTCTTAGCTTTTAAACCACGGGTGTGGATAATATGTTGTTAAGCTTTTATGGAATGTGGGACTTGTGTTTGACGTCCATTACAAAATAAAGTAATAAATAACTGAATGCATGATAATATACATTTTATATTTTTCATGAAATTTTGCAAAATACTGCTGGATTTGTATGGCTATAGATAGATAACTATGTATGATATCAAATATAACATAAAGGGATGATTAACTAGCTTATAGAATCCACTTCAAAAAAGTTACTAAACTTTTGGAACATCTATACTAATTATTATCTATACTATTATAATAAGACTCAAAGTGTCTGCTATAAGCTGCCATAAAATTGGTCCGTCAGTAATTGTCTTATTAAAGTTGGAAAAAAACATTTTGTTAAAAAAATTAAGAGAGAAAACCACCCCAATATCTTCAATTAATTACTCTTTTATCCTTAGTTAAGATTAACATGAGGTATTTTCACACTCATTTGATGCAAAACACATTAAATTTCATTATATACCGTTAAACCAAATCGTAAAAGTTGTAGTTCTGACCATGGTTCTGAAATCGGATTTTCGAACCGGACCAGAAATTTTAGTGGTTTAAGGTTTAGTGGTTTAACCGGTATAAAACTGGAATCAAACCGGAGTCGAACCGTTATATTTAAATATATATAATATATTTTGTGATTGAATCAACCAAATAATATAGGTTATATAGATGTTTATTTAGTAATCTTTTTAGAATTTTATAAAATTGAGGGTCAAATTAAATAAAATAAATAGTATTGGTAGTTAAATTAATTATACCAAGGACTACAGAAATTAAAACTATAAAATTTGGGGTCAAAAGTAAATAAAAATAAAAAACATGGTCCGTTAAATAATTTTAAAACAAAAAATATATGTTGATTCTAATATTCGAACCCAGCCCATATACGAATAAAGGCCCAAGACTCCACCGCTAGACCGCATTAAATGATCTCTGACTTTATCCATTTACTTTTCTTACACATAACTTTCGTTTTTACTTTTCTTTTTTAAATAAGCTCAGCCATTGGCCGCCGGTCGGGTTTTTAAAACCTGGGTTCTGACCAGGTTAAAAATTAAAATGAAACTTACAAAAAATAATAAAAGAGAAAACAGAAAAAGAGAGGAAACATTACGTCGTCCACATGCATCCACGTTTCGGTAGACAAGTGGAGAACAGATATACAGTTGGCAGTGCGAAGCGTGTGCGCCACAAGTGCTTCTTCACCTTCACCTACCAACATTTTTGTACGTACCATCACAACACATCACATCCTATCCTACTGCTTAGAAGAGATCGACGAATTTGAAGTAACACTAATTCAACGAGGAGAAAATAATCTATGGCGTCTCTTTCGTTCAGCTTCGTTCACCACGCCAAATTCGCGCACAGCATCAGGCGCAACACGGCGCCGTTTTCGTCGACGCCGCGTAGGATGGTTGTGGTGAGGGCTGAGACCGTTAATCCGAGCATTCGCAAGTCCGAGGATAAAGTGGTGGACACCGTCGTTGTCAGCGAGCTTGAGAAACCCCTCACTCCCTATTGCAGGTTGGTGTTTTCTCTACTTCCTTTCTTTTGCTTCGTGGTGGCATTTTCTTTTATTATGATTTTGTTAGTAAAATTTGCTTGGGTCTTACGGAAAAAGAAGGGAATTCCCTAGAGAAATCGTCTGGGACTAATCTGATCGATGATGGCTGTTTCCGTTACATTCTTTACTTAGCTAAATCCTTGAATATAGAAAATGAATTTGGTTCAATTTAACAAAGGCCGTGTTTATTATGATTTTTCGAAACTGAGGACAAGAATTTGCTTTCTCTGTTCATCTTGGTCATCTATTGTCCTTCGTTCTTATCGTTTTAAACCTGTGAGCTGGGCTTGCTTGGTATGTTAGTGTTGTCAACGAAGGTGAACTTGACTATGCTTGACGTGGAAATCAGAGCATCATTTCATTACACCTTCTATTGAAATTTCTATTAGCCTTCTCCTATGATTGACAATGGAAGGAAGTAGTAAGGAGCATATATGATGTATACATGGTACGGATTATTAAACGTGTATAGCTTAAGACTTTGCGTTAGTAGACAATTGCTGAATTTCTAGACTGGCAAGTTGATTAGGTTGAAGGTGATAAGAAGAAAAGAAAAGAAAAATTAAAAAACTGTGGTGTAGGTGTTGGAGATCTGGGACCTTTCCTCTGTGTGATGGGACTCATGTGAAGCACAACAAAGCTACTGGAGATAACGTTGGGCCATTGCTTTTGAATAAGCCAAAGTAGATTTCAGACCAAATCTCATCTGTTTTTGTCTGTCTTTGCCTTGTGGGGGAAAAAAATTCTCTGTTTTTGAGAATTTCCTCAACCATTCTATCCAAGTACTCAAATTGCAGAAACCCTATTTTGCATCGCTTGTTTTATTTTTGTTGGTTGGTATTTCTATCAAAACATGTTCACTTCTGACCCCGCTAAGCGTCCTCTTAGTTGTGTCCGAAGCAGTTCCCAGAATCGAAATCCAGGTATCATCGGCTTGTAAGAAAACCATACCTGAAATTTTGTACGTGAAATCTGCTGACTTTTCAAGGCCATAATTGGTGTTGATTGCACAGCGATGATGGTACAAAACGGTGAAGGTGTGCGTGCTCGAAATTTTTTTAAGGCCATATTCGATGTACGTTCGGTTATGATTAAAGACATCGATGGAAATCGTGTTGATGAATCCATTTACAAGAATTCGCAACACAACAAGCACAAATCTCGTAATAGGAGCACTCTAAATTCAAAGATTAGAGAACTTATTACATGCATTTTCAACTTACATAAGTTCTGAATGAGTAATCTTATGGTCTCACCTTACGTGGCACCGGACGCCGATCGTCGCCGGTTGCCGCTTGTTAAAGAAATTGTGAAAATTTTTTTAAAAAAAATAAAAAGCTAGTCTCCCCCGCGACGGCCGGCGATGGCCGGAGAAGGGCGGCGACTACGAGAGATGGGTGACTATTTTTTTATTTTTTAATGTATACTAATTTAGGTTTATTATAATAATTAATGATATGGCAAATAAAGGAATTATAACATGTCGTCTCTCGATTAATTTTATCGCTAATTTAGACGGAATAAACATGTGAGACCACATTTCTCCTTTTACTTGACTTAAACATCATGGACTAAAAATGTCGTTCGCAACATAGAAGTGTTGTACTGTTTCGTTTTCAGACTGGTAAAGTCGATTTGTTTGCGATCAACATTATTGTTCTTGATCTCTTTAACACTCACACACGTTAGCACACTCAATCCGAACCGGCCGAATTTCCCAGCATATGAACCTCGGGTTACCCAATTATTCATATCATACGCATCAACAACTAACGGAACTATATCATAACCATAGTTTTCAAACATGTATGCGATTCAAAGGAAAGATTGCCCCTACTAGGATTCTATAGCGAGAAGTTTATACCATAATCTAATTCTAATTGTTGTCGTGGCGTGCAATTTCCCTCGGAGCAGTAAAAGGTTTCGGCGGAATTCACAGTCCGTCACTTCGAGCATCTCAACCACTTTCTTCATCGGAGGCCGATCGCATGACTTCATCTGAATGCACCGAAGAGCGACAATTATAATCCTCTTCACCATTTCTTTCTCCTCTTCGCTCGCGTCGACCACCTCAATCTCCCTACCACAAGATATCTTATCGTAGACCCACGAAGGATAATAAACCCGACCCAAATCCTCTTCAAACGGGTTCGTATTTTTCCTCCGACCCGCCATTTCCAACAACAACATCCCAAAACTATATATATCAGCTTTATACGAAACCCTTCCAATATTTCTGTAAAAAATCTCGGGCGCCATATATCCCATCGTGCCCCTCGCATCCGTAATAACGTTGCTATTGAGGGAGCTTCCATTTGCCGGATCGTAAAGCTTCGCTAGCCCGAAATCGGAGATCTTAGGGTTGAATTTCTCGTCGAGGAGTACGATGTGAGGCTTAATGTCGAAGTGCAATATCCGCATGGCGCAACCATGGTGCAAGTATTCGATCCCACGAGCCACTCCGAGGGCAATTTCGTAAAGCTTCTCGTATTTCAACGCAAGCCCGTCTAGTAGTTTTTCGCCGAAAATGTACCTTCTGAGTGAGCCGTTGGGGAGATATTCGTAGACCAAAGCGCAATTCGATTTGCGTACGTAGAAGCCTATGAGCTGGACAACGTTGCCATGGTGTATTCGGCCTATGGACGAAACTTCGCTTATGAATTCTTGTTCGTTGGATGTCGATCGTAAGTCCATGAGCTTTACTGCTACGTAAGGACCGCTACGAAGCTTTCCTTTGTATACGGTTCCATAGCCTCCTTCCCCGAGTTTTTGATCGAAGTTGTTTGTCATTTTCTTGATCTCTGAGTAGGCGTAGTTTATTGGGGTGAGGTTGTTTTGGCTTTGGAGAAACTCTTCGATGCGTTCGTCAATGGATAAGTGTCTTCTCCGCCAATTTCGAACAGCGAGGATGGTTAATATTGGTAAGCCAGCAATTACGAACCTCAAAGTTAATATTAGTCCAACTGCGACATATATCGAACAAAGAAGATGATGTAATTAGGTTCAGTCTGTGAGGTAAACGACTGATAATATTCCTTTTTTTCTTTCCTATCACAGTCACGAACACAATCGGTAAGAAACTTACCAAGTTAGCACAAAGGCCCTAGTGCCAAAACAGAATCTGAAAACAAAAATAAAAAACAGACATATAAGTAGAACTGTTAATTGGGCCCGTGGGCCGCTGGCCCGCCAAGGTGTGGGCCTGGGCGGGCGGGTTATTATAATTATATTTTATATCATATATTAATTAATTAGAAAAATTAATTAATGATTCATTAGTTATGGTATAAATAATGATATATTTA
The DNA here is from genome assembly GCA_027422505.1 of Craterostigma plantagineum. Lineage (NCBI taxonomy): Eukaryota > Viridiplantae > Streptophyta > Magnoliopsida > Lamiales > Linderniaceae > Craterostigma > Craterostigma plantagineum. The sequence continues at coordinate 39,261 of JAPQWV010001249.1, forward strand.
TTGATAATACATAATTAATGTATATAATTTATTATAAATATCATAATTAATTAAATAATTCTTAACAAATTTAAATTCTGAATTAAAAGGTAATATAAAATAATTCTCCCATGCGGGCGGCCCTCGGCCCGCAGCGGAGCGGGCTGGCCTTATTTTCTAAATCCTGTCTTAACTCTTATGATGGGCCAGTCGGCCCCTAAGCCGGGCTTTGGCGGGCTACGTGCCGGCCCGACCCTCTGGCCCGTTTTGACCGTACTACATGAAAGCAAATCATAGTCGTTTCTCGAAAGAAGAAAAAAATTGGAACGAACCATAACGAATACTAAAAAGATAGACTTTGCCCACTCACATATCGGCAGCCAGTGGGGATCTGCATTTTTAAAGTGAAAGCAGAGCGGAATATTACATCAGTGGTGAAAAGAAATCAAAAAATGAATGAAAAGTAAGTGAACTTTGTATTGAAAAACAAGTTAAGGCGTAGTTTCTTACACCAAAAAAACTCAGCCCCATAAGTCAATCCATCATAAACGTTAGCCAGAGAATAAGAAGATGATGAATTTCCTTCGTGTAAGCCCATAGCCGAGATTGGAACAACCTTGTCGACAGCACACGTGTCTTCTATTTCGGACACTCTTAATTCATTTTCAACGACGAGCACATAGCTGATTAAAATCTCCGAAGAATTCGACAAGAATCTGCTTCTTGTGTTACCGCAGAAAGCTGTAGCTCTGATGTTCTTGGAATTTGTTGGCGGAGTAAGACAGTGTATAAAGACGACCTGAAAGTAAGTATTAAAAATGCCGATGTAGTAATAATATGGCCAATCACCGAAGGAATGAGCTGGGCAGGAAGATAGGTTGTCCCTGTTTATACTTGGTCGACAAGCCTTATTGATGTGTTGCCATAATTGATATCTTTCACGATATATTGGGTTGACCATATGTTGAGTATAGTCAGATTGTTCTGGCAATCTAAAACGAATTCAGTGCGGTTATTTCGTGGACCGTTATATCCACATTTTGGGGGGCTTTCTCGTAATCTGAAGGGAAATCTTATGCTTGTGACCTCAGATGGAGCGCACGATGAAGAAGAAGAAGTTGCAATATGTACTTTGAGGAAGAAGAGGATGACGAAATAAAGATGGATTCTTGACATGATTATTATGGTAGGATTGGGTGGAGTATTACGATGTCTGCTTTTATTTATTTCCTTGTGCATGAGATGGTCTCTTTTTAAGTTTGTGGAAATTCACGCACACCCGGAGACCATTTTAACTTGGGGATTCAACACTTAAATACCTACATTAATAAAATTTATACAGTTCAGTCCCTAGTCAGATGAATTTTTAAACTAGGTACCTAGTTGAATTTTGTTTTACTGATAGGTACCTAACTGACGGATTTACCCTACTGAAACTGCTTATTTACATCTTTTACCTGCTTTTCTTATTTCGCGTTCGTTCCTCCATTTAAAAAAAAACCGCACATAGTCGCACCAAATCGCGCGATTCCTTGGCAGATCGACCCGGGTGTTTTTGGCTTCAGATTCTACGTCGTCACTCCAGTCGTTCGTCGAAGTATTAGCTTCTGAAATCGATTGGTAAGTCTTTCACAGTGTTACCGTAAAGTGCGACGATTTCGTCAAAATTAGGGTTTTTTTGTGCGCGTTTTTGGAATGCGCGTGATTTGTTGGTCGATTACGCTTTTTTTGTGCGTGCATTTCGTCGTGGCTGCTTCATTTGGGATTTTTTTGGAATGGGTCGATTTTTGTTTTTTCGAATGGGGTCATTTTATTGTGGTACTATATTGTAACTGCATTTGGTACCGTCTGTTTCGGCATTTTAGTACCCCTTGTGTGAATAAAATGGTACTACTTGGCAAAAGTGTCCGAATGGGGTTAATTTTTTTGGTACTACATTATCACTGCATTAGGTCCTCTCTGTTTAGGAAATTTGGTACCCCTTATGCGCGTAAAATGGTAATGCTTGTTGACATTGGTTTTATCGACTGGGGTCAATTTGTTTTGGTACTGCATTATCCATGATTTTTGTACCCTCTGTTAGGGTAAATTGGTACCCCTTGTGTGAACAAAATAGTACTGCTTGTTAACAGTGGGTTTTTCGAAAATGGGGTTAATTTTTTTTTGGTACGACATTGTCACTGAATTTGGTACCCTATGTTTTGCAAATTGGTACCCTTTTTGTGAATAAAATGGTACTACTTGTTAGTGGTTACCTTGAAATGGGGTCAATCTGTTTTGGTACTACATTATGACTGAATTTGGTACCCTCTGTGTTGGAAAACTGGTACTCCTTGTGTGAATAAAATGGTACTACTTGTTAGCAGTGGGTTTTCCGAAAATGGTGTCAATTTTTTTGGTACTGCATTATCGATGCATTTGGTACCCTCTGTTTGGCCAAATTGGTACCCCTTGTGTGAATAAAATGGTACTGCTTGTTAACAGTTTTGTTTTTTTTGCAGAAATGCCTCCGCGGAAGGGATTTGAGCTGTCTTCCAGGTGCCATCCTACGCTCTTTCGATCTACCATTAGCAATTTGAAGGGTAGGATGACCCCTGATCAAAAAGAAGCTATACGAAGGTCTCCGTTTCATTTTTTTTAGATATGCCTAAGATGTCGCATTCGTTTGCTCGAATCATGGCATTGATAAAGCGTTATAGTGTAGAGGCGAACACTTTTAGGTTGGGGGAGAATACGAATGTGGTATTCTCCCCACAGGAATTTAGTGTTGTAATGGCATTGCATAACGTTGGGCAGCTCAGACCTAAATTCGAAGATGAAATCGAAAACCGTTGAACGGCTTTTCGATAAGAAAAATGGCAATGTAACCCGTAAAAAAATCTTAGAGTTGTTGAATGAGTTTGTCGGAAAGCTTGGAGGGAGAACACGGATGAGTTCCTCAGGTTGTTTGTACTTTTCTTGTTTAACTCTGTATTATTCCCGATGGGGAATTCGAAAAACCCAAAGTTTGTGAATGCGTACGTCGACGATGTCGACATGATGGGGGAGTACGCATGGGGATGGGCGGTACACGATTTTTTGGTGGCCGAGATAAAGCAAATGGCTGCGAATTCGATGCGGAGCGACTCGTCCAGCCTAATGATGAATGGGTGCACTATTGGGCTGATGGTAATACTCCATTACGTTGTGAGTTTTCCTTTTTGATTATGCGTTTATTGATGAATATAATGCTTTGGCGTCTTTCAGATTTGGGTGTATGAGCACGTGCCCTCGTTGGCGCAAAAGCGAGAGATGTACATGTTTCCCAGAATGTTCAATTGGGAAGTAAGTAGAGTTCCGAATGACGTAGCCGCTGCGGAGGCTGAATTGGCTGCAATTGCATCTGTCGTCCCAATATACCCAACAAAGAAGGAATTGAAGTTCGTGCATCCGATAAATTTGCTGCCGGAGGTATAAAATTCCCTACTTTTTTAGGTATTATTTGCTTTGTTTGTAACTGTTTAATGAATTATGTGTGGTTAAGGTTAATGTGGGAGTTGGCGGATCTCAATTAGAGTGGAATGCTCGTGTGGAGGGGTTGGAAGCCGAGTTGAGATTGAAGGACGAGGTTATAAGAGATCTACAGTCAAGTGGTGGGACGTCAAAGGTTGATACGTCCAAAGAGGAGGCGAGGGTCATGGAAGAGGCTGAGGATATGCCCGAACAGACGGTTCATAGTGACGGTGAGATGGCCGGGGAGGACATGGTTGAGGATAGGGATGTGAATATGGGTCACAATGACCGTGAGGTTAGTGAAGAAGTAGCACAAGAGGATGATGAGGAGGATAAGGGTGCGGAGGATCAGGCCGAGGAGGATAAGGGTGCGGAGGATCAGGCCGAGGAGGATAAGGCCGCGGAGTCTCAGGTTGAGGAGGTTAAGGCCTCGTCGATTGCTCGAATGGTGCGAGGCCGAAACGATCGTAAAAAACGACGAAATTCAGCTTTTCTCACACCAGATTCAAGTCCTCAGCGGCCACAGAAGAAGGGTAAGGCAAAAAACAAAGCTGTTGTGGTTGATGTCGAGGCCGTCGAGTCTGAGCGAGAGCCGTCTGTTGCATACTGCTCCAAGTACGCGGACAGACTGGATTATGCTGCCCGGCTCGAGATCCATGCGGAGCAGCGTCAGTGCATCGACGCGTACCTTAAAGCGAAGAAGCTAAGGTACCTTTTCTTCGATGTTTCGATTGTTTTCATTTGATTACTTTTTAAATGTGCGATTAATACTTATGCAGCGACGTCGTTTGGCAAAGCGACATTGCCGCCGTCGATGCACAAGGATTCTATATGCTGCTCTTCCGGGATTTGCTTAAGTCAAATGTTATCGACGCTTTCGTCGACTGTTTGACACGGCGGTCCGCGGGGATCTCCGGGAGACCAAGCGTCTTTGTATTCCCAAGTTTCGTGCAGGTCGACTACTGGACAAAGATACAGAAGGCGTCGAGAAAGAGGAAGGTGGAAGCTAATCAGCTAGAGAAGTTCATCGAGGAGATGGCGGGGAGTAGTCGGGCATGGCTAGAGCGGCTTGATGGCCATGCGTTGACTGAATTGTCATACGTGTTGACGCCTGTCAATACAGGTAACCACTAGGGAGTGCTCGTCTACAAGGTGAGTGAGAGAAAGTTCTACGTGCGGGATCCGATGGCCTCGCATAAGATGACCTGGGCCGCTAGAGCCTTCGTAAGTTTTAACATTGGGCATATTTCGTCGATTATGTTCTGGTATGCGTTAATGTCGTTTTTAATTTGTGCAGGCTGATTTCCTGACGAAGTATTGGTCTGCAAAGTACGATTATCAATGTAGGAAGACCGTGGATTCGGAGTACAACAGCCCCAATTTGGCGAAGTGGACTGCGGTGTGCACGCATGTTTGACCATAGAGGAGTACGTTGTCGACACCGAAGAGTTCGAGAAGTATGGCAAGGAAGTCAGCATGGATGTCTATCGTGCTACTATGGCTGCTCGCATTTTACGTGACGAGCGTAGTTGTATGTTAGATCTTTTTCAGTAATTATCTGGGATATGCTGTCAGACTCTTTGGAGACTCTTGTTTAGTTTGGTTAACTTAGTTTGAGTTGGGAATAGGACTGTCTGGAGACCTTTTGTTGCCAAGTGTGTGCTATGTTGTGTTGTTCTATGACTGTCCGTAATTTATGCAGGTTATCATATGTTATTGTATGACCGTATCTTATCCTTTACGTATAGAGTATCAGAATATCCAGGTTAACCGTACCATTAATACTATACATACCGTACCTTATATACAGCACATGAACTACCTTGTCTGTTGTACACTAAGGTACCTTGTGTTTTACAGAAGGTACCTTTTCATTTACATATATAGTACCATAACCTGCATGTTGACGGTATCCAGAATTATACATATACGGTACCCAGATATGAAAGTATACGGTATCATTTGTTATACGATCGAAAAATGAATACATTCCTAATCGAATCGCGTTGTCCTGCGTTATTTTCACAATGCCGAACAATAACGAAACGAGAAAAAAAGGAAAGCCTAATGCACCGAGTTCAGAGATCTAGCACTCACCAAATTATTCAAAACATGTTGTAGATGTTCTTGCTTTTATCCTTATACTACAATGAATCTTGGTATTTTAAGATTTAATTCATCCGTGCGGGGTTTAATGCACCGAATTTGATCTGAAACGTATTGCATACTATATATTATTGTTCTACGGTGGTCCGAGATGAAAAGTACTTCGATCGACATCGAAAAATACTAACTCTAGTACGACGTATCATATATATAAGGGACGCCGTACCTTAAATATCTTTGTAGGGGTACCTATCCTTTGGTTTAAAGAGTACCAAATCAGCCACGGACGACGTACCCAAAATTACTGATGACATGAAACATTTTAGGAAAGCCACTGACATGTCAGACGAGCTGACTTTTATTATTTTATACCTCGTATGTCAGAGTCTGACCAACTCATGACTGAAAATGTCAGAAATCTCTCAAATCATCACTGAAAAATGTTAGAAAAATGTGCAATCATTACTGAAAAAGTCAGAAAAATGTGCAATCATTACTGAAAAAGTCAGAAAATGTCTAATCCTTGTCTTCCACATGAACACTTGCTGAAATACGTCGTTTGTGACGGAATATAGTGAAGGATTAAATACCATGTTACTTTAATTTTAGGGTACCAAAATTGCATGTATTAGTGTACCAAAATGGCATGTCTTAGAGTACCAAAATTGCATGTCTTAGAGTACCATAATTGAATGTCGTTGGGTACCAAACTGGCATTCATCACAGTTCCAAATTAAGATGTTTGGGTACCAAACTGGCATGTCGTAGGGTACCATGGTGGCATTCATCACAGTACCAAATTAACATATATTACTTCACCAAATGTGCATACAGTAGCAAAGAGACGTCTTCTAAAGGAATCAAAATGATGAAGACTTAGGGTACCAACATTGCATGTCTTAGAGTACCAAAATTGCATGTCTCATCGTACCAAAATGACGTTCATAACAGTACCAAAAAGTAGTATATAACCGTACCAAACTGGCGTGTCGTAGGGTACCAAACTGGCATGTCGTAGGGTACCAAACTGGCATGTCGTAGGGTACCAAACTGGCATTCATCACAGTACCAAATGTGCGTACAGTAACAAAGAGTAACATATAATCGTACCAAACTTGCATGTCATAGGGTACCAAACTGGCCTTAATTACAGTACCAGATTTACACATAATACTGTACCAAACGTGCATCAATTACAATACCAAACTGGCAGTCTTTACAGTACCAAATTTGGACAAAAACTTCTACTTACTGGCATCATTTAGACAAAAAGAATGAGCCAAGACCATACAAAACAACACCGAAAAAGGTCATGGCGACGAAAGCAATGACAAAATACATGGAAAATACGGACGCTACGTCGTTACGGCTTCTGTACATGTACGGCGATTATGTCCGTATTTCCCACATATTTTACACTTGTTGGATCTTCTATCTACCTGAGATGGAATCCTCCGTGTCTTTCGGCGACCGGGGAGAACGCGGATATCCGGGTCGCGAATGAAATTCCCATCATCGGTTTGAGCATTCATCTCGTGAGTCGGAATAGGGTTGATGATCGACATATATGCATCTCTATACTTCTGGCATCGGAAGTACGGATCACAATAATCGTAAAAAGAATGTCTCATAGTCGCAATGCACGCTGCTGCATGCTTACAAGGGATTCTATAGACTTCCCATTCTCTGCATGAGCAGGTCCGCTGTTGGATGTCCACCGCAAATGAGCCATCTTCACCGACCACCTCAAATGCCACGTTCGAAGATTTACTCACTTTCAACGTGCGACCAGCAGAGATATTCTGAACAAGTTTCTTTTCTTGTTTTGGACATAACTCGCTAACAAGGGTCATTCCTCTCTCGCGTCGTTCGTGCATCATCGTCATGATTTTCACGCGAATGGTATCAACCATTCCCTTTACAGGCAACGACCGTGCTTCTCTTACCCAAGAATTCCAACACTCTGCTTGATTGTTGTTAATAACTCCCCACCTATTCCCGTCGAATAACGCATTTGCCCAACATGTTGGATCTGATCGCTCAATAAAAGTCTGCGCAATTGGCATAGACTCGATGATGCTGGCGATGTGATTATGAAACTGAACCGAAGTAGTTGCATAAGCCGCTTTTTTGAACACGGATGACCAATGTTTCTTGTTGTGCTTCGGGTAATGTTTCATCACCTGTAAAAATTAAGAACAAATTACTTGCATCGTATTCACTAACGTAGTGAGCACATTACTAAAAAGTACCTCTTTCTTGAAGTTGTCGACCAAATGGCGCAAGCAATATGCATGACGACTTCCTGGAAATGATATAGAAACAGCTTTAATAATACTCGGATGCCGATCTGAGAAGAACGTCAGCTCCCTCAATGTCGACGGGTAATGATGAAACATGCTCCTCAACTTAGCAAAGAACCACTCCCAGTTTTCATCATTTTCGACGCTTACAACGCCAAAGGCAACCGTGAACAAATCTTCGTTTGCATCCTTTGCGACGGCCGTAACGAGCACTCCTTTAAACTTGGTCTTAATGTGAGTACCATCAACAAATATGAGCGGCCGACATCCACGAACAAAGCCTACGAGACACGCGTGGAAGCAGATAAAGAGCCGACGAAACTTGTTGTCGTGAGGGTATACATCGTACTCAGCCACGCTACCCGGATTGGTTTCTCTAACGGCATTACAATACCACCTCAACTGATCAAACGTACCATTATCCAACCCATATATGTTACGAATAGCACTTTCTTTGCCTCTATACGCCTTATGGTACCCCACTTCAACTCCATAGTCCCTTAGGATGTCTTTAACCATAGCACCGGGACGATACGATGGCTCGTCTCGGACCCTCTCTTTCACTATGTTCCCTACCCACGGCGCGTCCGCTCGCGGATGATCACGACTCCTTAGAGTATCTTCACCACAACTGTGTTGTAGATTGGATCTCCGAATCGCAAATGAATTGTCACATTTATAACGCGAAGCATATATCCGCCACTTGCACGTCTCATCCTTGCAAACGGCAATGATTTTCTTACGCTCGTTCTTTGCATATACAAAGTTTCTTCGAATCGCAATGGAGTAGTTCTTCAAATTCCGTCTAAATTCATCTGCATCCCTAAAGATTTGTCCATCTCCCCAAATGCAATGACTCCATGCATCTACTGTGTTTCTTTCAAAATCAAACTCCACGGATTCTCCGTTGTCTTCCGTACTACAAGTAATTTTATCAATCATCAATATGAAAACCCAAAATTTAAAGTTTAACAACTTAAAATAAAAACAAACCTGTTCGTCGGGCCACTTGTACCACATTCATCGGCACGTTCCACTTTCATCGGTATCATTGAAAATTTGTATCGCATAAACAGCTGATACATATTGAAAACATCCGTATTTTCTTTCAATGTCGAGTACAAACTTTGGAACGGAACTTGATACTTTATTGAGTCATGCCGGGAATCGATATCCGACCACCTTCTTTGGAGGGATACGTATATATCGATAAGCGTCGTTGCTTCATTGATTAATAGTAACGAAGACTCCCTTTTATACTCACACATTGAAAATAACGTCCTGCCATCAAACGAATTTGCAGACGCCATATTTTCAGATAATATGGCAACCTGTTAAAATGGTACGGTGTATAGTTTAGATTGGTACTGCATAACTGGACATTTTGGTAACGTATAGACATGCTACTTGGTACGTAATAAATACACAAAGATACTACATAACAAATGTCCAATCGGACTGTGTCGCAATGTATTTAGGTACGGTAACACAACATACAATGGTACGTTATATTCATAGGAAATGGTACGTCGTAACAGTTACATAAAAGAAAATCGAAATCTCGACGGATTAGCCTCAATAACTATCAAATCCTAACATTTCACTCTTATATGGAGCTCTTGGATCGCATTGAGCTCCCGGATTTCGGATAAACCTTGAACAAATGCCCAAAATCGATTAACCTAACCCAAACCAAAAGAAAAACTTACCTGACAAAATCAGCCCCAAAAATCGAGAACCCAACGTTCAATAGGGTCTTCGATCCTTGTCCGGCACCGGGACGAGCAGACGGAGTTGGTCGGCAAGAAGAAATCGTCGACGGCGAGCTGAAGGTCGGATTTTGCAGAGAAAAAAAAAAGCTGAAATGAAATTCTAAATCATTTAATAAGGGTATTTTCGTAATCTTAGGTTATTAGGTACCTAAGTGTAAAAATTTTATTGAACTGGGTACCTAGCTATAAAATTGTTCTGACAAGGTACCTAAGTGGCAGATTTTTTTCCTATTGGGTATTTAAGTGTAGATTTCCGTTTTAACTTTAGTTTTTTTCTTTGTTTTTATCTTAGGAGTGTGTTTGGTCAATCAAATGAAATAATAAAAGGTAGGGAGAGATTCAGTGTAACTAAATCGTCTGTGAGTTTGTAGATTTCTTACACGAGATTTTAGATTCCGTAAACCAAGAAATAACTGTAAATTATTCTATACATCTTATGTCTCGCCAGATCGAGAAATGATAAACAATCAGTTTCCATTGGACTAATTCTGCTTAATAACTACAATACAAATGTCGATGAAATTATTTCCACTTCATCAATGTGCAGATCGAGTCAATATTTCAATTCAACGAGAAGGACTTCGATGTGCCCGGACAAGTAGTCAATATTAAATTATCTAGTGACGATTTATATATCAACCAATTTCTCTTAAGAAAGAAACCGTGTGGGCCAAAACTGAAAGTCATAAAGTCAAGCTTGTCACCTATAATATAATATTTTATAGAAAGACAATTCCCACACCCAGAATACTTTGTTTCATCGAAAATCCACCAAATTCCATTAGTTTTTCCGTAATTAGATGATATCTTTTTATTTCATATTTTGATTGAGAGGTAATAAATACATCAAGAGGTAATAATAAATCAAGAGGTACCTTTCGAGATTGACTATGATTTGCCTTTTTTTTTCCAGATTTTATTATTTTTCTCGCGCTAGTGCCTTTGTGCTCGATTGGTAAGTTTCTTAACGATCGCGTTTGTAACTGTGAAACGAACATTATCAGTCGTTTACGTAATACCCGAGTCCCGTAAGTAAGCCGGCCAATAAATATGCATACATATTATGTGACTTACGTGACTGCATGAAACATGTTCTATGATTTTATGTGTCGACGTGATTATATATTAGGCATTATTTAATTACGTGCTATGAAGGAATCTAAGTTATGAAATAATTAACATTTGCATTGGCAAACTAGACAAGAGGAGTTTGTGAATATTAGGGTATTCTAAGTATGTTGTCGAAAATGAAGATGTTGAAATTATAAGGTATCGAAATAAGGATGTCGGATTTATGAAAGTCTCAAAAGAGTAAGAAGAAATTTTCCAATACATGTAAATCTCGAAGCTTTAAATGTCGAAGCCCTTAAACTCGAGATTTATAAAGCTCGAAATCTTTAGGTTTCGAAATTTAGGAATGTTGAAAAGATGTCCAGATAGTAGTATTGAAAGAAAATACTAGCAATGGAGATAGGTATCAATTTCTTAGTTAGGAAGAAAGAAATTAAAGTAATAATAAATAACACATATTACACAACCAAGATAAGATCAACGAATTGTTGAGGTCATTTAGTTACTTATACACGCATAATTAGATTAGAATAAGGAAGGGAACACGATTATTCATATCACAATAGAAGTTGACGAGGTAAGGGAAAAGGAGAATCCAAAAATTAATCGAACCAAGCACAAGCTAAGGAGGAGGTATAATTTCTATCCATGACTAAATTACATCTATATCTGTTTTAGAAAATGCTAGGAACGAAAGGTTATATCCTGGTATAAGGCCTATGTTGATCTATTTTTAGAGTTTTGAGAATATTGGAATCTAATAATCACGTTTATGAAGCTTTAATGTAGGCATATTTCTCTTGTTATGATTTTACGATAATAGCATGATCTAAGGATTATAAAGTACAAAAATATTATGCGTTAGAGTGTTACACGAATTTTAGGGCTAAGAATAATTGAAGTTCATATGATACTTAGACTATTTATGAGAAAGATAGTTTGATCGAAAGGTCTAGATGTCGAGTAATAAGATTTCCATCTTGATAAATCTCGAAGCCATATTTGTTGTGTAGGGGTGATGTGGAGATCTTCATGAGGGTTTAGGAATGTCGAAATATTTGTTATAATGTCGAAACACATTTCGAAATCATATATTGATTTAAATCTCGAAATCTTAGTGGGTAATGTCGAGATCTATGTTAGAGTTAATTTCAAGATAGGTATAAGAACTCGAGATTTATCTTGATGTTGGTATCAAGATCTATTTAGTAACAACTTCGAAATTTAGTGTAAGGTCTCGAGATTTAAGCTCGAGATCCATTTTAACTCAAGCTCGAGATTTGTTATCAACATGCCGAGATTTGTATTAAATAGCATTTCACAATTCCACTCGAGATTTATTCCAATAAACATGTCGAGATTTATTCTATAATATTACTCGAAACCTATGTCGAGATCCATATTGAAAGTTACTTCGAGATTTTATTATTAGATATCGAGATCCATTTTTAAGTTATGTCGAGATTTATTTTACAAGGCAACTCGAAATCCATGTTAGGGTTTATATAACTCGAGAATCATGTCTAAGGGAGTTTCGAAATTTATAAAAGTCAAAATTAGGGTTTTTAAACTAAGCCACTTTGTGAAACTGTAATTAGACTAACAAACCCTAATTTTATATGTCTCTATACTTAGGGTTTGAATGTTAGCGACTTACCGTACGATAAGCTAAGTAGCTAAGGACACCAGGTAACCGGAAGTCCCAACTACAACACATAACTGTATGTGCATGAAATTATGTGTTTCTATTGCATTACGTGAATTTATGTGACTTCCTACTTGAATTATTTGTGTTACATGACACGTATGAATTATTTACAATATATGATGGCATGACACGCATATTCATGACATGATCATATGCACGCACGTTTAGTACAAAAAGCATGATATGAGAGCGTGCATAATATACGATCGCCTGAGAGCGATAAAGATTCGCCGATATGGGCGTCTGATGTCGACTCACAGTTGAGTCACGACTCTTCTATGCTACCATGGCGACGTCGTATGGCGCTACCGTCAAGACATGACATGTACAAGGTAAGACATGATTTTAGGGTTACCTCTGGTGGGTGCGAGCTGAGGGAGTGAGCGACACCGAGGGTACCTCTGGTGTTGACTACCTCAGATTAGGCTACCAGTGTGAAGCGTCCGCGTGGCGTATGAAACCACCTTGGGACAGAAAAGGCGCCCTAGGGTTAGCCTCCCTTGAGTGGGTATTGCCACTTATATATTTATTTATCCCTTGTGGATTCGAGCTCAATGATGGTGCATAGCAAGATAGCCGAGGGCCCTATATGACAAGACAAGACAAGGAAAAATATGTCTAGGGAGCATTGGCGCGGATGCCTTTGCGAATTTAGGAAACGTGCATGGCATGCATGGCTTTCACTTACTGAGCTTTATAAGCTCATTCCACGAATTTATGTGTTGTAGGTTCACGGGATCACGGTACGTGATCCTTACGAAGGCGAGGCCAATTTTTGAAGCTTCCGGAGGACTTTTGAGGTGGCAGTGTGTACATGGATGCGACCTGAGTGCCGGGCCGATAGATTATTTTGAACATGCATGCGCACTCACCTTGTATTTATGTCTTAGGAATATTTTGTATTGTACAGAAGAATTTCCTTTATATAAAAGGAAAAATTTTGTACGCATTTTCGTATATAGATTTCATTTATATCACATGAAGTCACATAAAATAGTAATTAGAATGGGCGGTAGGAGTCAGGGGCGCCGCAAGTGGTATCAGAGCTTTCGGTTACAAGTTCTGTAGACCGTCCATGTATACACACTCAAAAGCACGGAAGCGGCCTTGCTAGTAAGTTTTATGTTTCTATGAATGTTGTATGTGTATGATTTATTGGCCATAGGGACTATTAGGGTATCAGGACAAGGATGGGTAGAACGAGAAGTGAGGGTAGCGGGAGTGTTAGTAAAGGCAATGAAGCCGAAACACAAACCGAGAATCGCGAACGGCAGTTATTCAGCTCACGAAACTAGTCCGCCAACTCTACCCAACTACAAGAACTAATTCAGCAGCGCAACACGGGCGGACAACCAAGTGGTGGACTTTCTCATGCAGAGGGTTGAAATAGTGGGGGAAAGATTTCGCAAACTCAATCCCCCGACTTTTGAAGATGCTCTTGATCTGACTTTTACTGAGATTGGCTGAGACAACTAGAAAGCATGTTGCAGTACAGTAGAATTCCTGAGGAGGAAAAAGTTTTGTCTGCCGCCTTCCTCCTGAGAGGAAGTGCAGGCCACTGGTGGGATACAATTCTCGCCTTTGAAGACCCGATGACAATGACGTGGGAGCGGTTCAAGGAACTCTTTAGGAGTAAATATTTCACCGCCCAGTACGAGCCCACAGAATGAATGAATTCATCAATTTACGCCAGGGCCCGATGACCGTAGCAGTGTATATCATGAAGTTCGAGCAATTATCCTGATTCGCGGCTCACATGGTGAGCACAGATGCGTTGAAGGTGGAGCATTTCCTGGAAGGCCTGAAACTTGAGCTATACAGAGATGTGACCATGGCCGGATCCCAAGGAGCCACCTATGCTCAAGTGGCTGAACGCGCGTTAATGGCAGAACAAGCGGAACTTCGAATTATGCGCGCTCATGAAGCAAAACGAAAATTTGTCCAAGGACCGGAGTGGAGCGGAGGTAACCCGAAGAAGCCCTTTAACCCTAAGAATGCCAGACCTAATTTCCAGAATTGACCCGGACCTTCACAACAATTCAGTCCTAATCAGGGAAGACCTCCAATGAGCATACCCCATGTCCCAGATGCTCACGACGACATCTGGGCGTGTGCTATTCTCAGAATGCAACATGTTATAAGTGAGGCAAGACAGGCCACTTTTTCAAGGCGTGCATAGAAGTTACATCTGGGAGTCAAGCCCCCATTCAAGCTAGGCCACCTACGGTACCTACTAGGGTTTACACGCTGACTTCCGAGGAGGCGGAGAACAACCCGTCTGTGGTGGCAGGTACTCTCCTTATCCATTCGACCCCGACATGCATATTAGTTGATTCAGGAGCCAAACATTCATTTACATCTACTAACTACGTGGCGAGACTCGGGGTTACGCCTAACCTAGTTAACTACGAATACAATGTTACCATACCGCATGGAACCTCTACGAGAACCAATCAAATCTTACGAGATAGCCCCGTGATAGTGAACGATAGAACCTTACCCGTTGACCTGATAGTCATTCCAATGAACGATAATGAAGTAATCTTAGGAATGGATTGGCTATCAAAGTACGGAGCAGTTATTGACTGTAACCGTAAACAAGTGACCTTTAACCTAGAAGACAGCGAACCCTTCACATTTATGGGAACAAGCAAGAATAATAAGATTCCCAAGAATTCAGCAATGAAGGCACATCGTTTGCTCAAGACAGGGTGTGAAGCTTACTTAATATTTGCAATATCATCCGAGGAACGTACATCTCCAAGTTTAGAAGAAGTCCCAGTAGTACAAGACTTACCGGACTTCCGCCGGATCGGGAGATTCAATTCACAATTGACCTAGCACCAGGAGCTGCACCAATTTCTAAGGCACCATACCGACTCGCTGCAGCTGAGCTGAAGGAATTGAAGGAGCAAATGGATGAACTGTTACAAAAGGGTTCATTCAGTCGAGTTTCTCACCATGGGGAGCGCCAGTTTTGTTCGTTAAGAAGAAAGATGGATCGATGCGGCTCTGCATCGATTATAGGAAGCTGAACAAGATTACGATAAACAACAAATACCCCCTTCCTCGAATTGACGACTTATTTGACCAGTTACAAGGCGTAACCGTCTTTTCGAAGATAGACTTAAGGTCAGGGTATCACCAGTTGAAGATTCGAGAAGAAGATGTCTCGAAGATAGCCTTTAGTACTCGTTATGGGCACTACGAATTCTTAGTCACGCCTTTCGGGTTGACTAATGCACCAGCAGCCTTCATGGACCTGATGAACCGAGTATTCAAACCATACTTGGACAAGTGTGTCATCGTATTCATCGATGACATTCTCATCTATTCGAAGACTAAGGAGGAGCATGCACAACACTTGAAGATCGTACTGAGAACATTACGAGAAAAGCAGCTGTATGCAAGATTCAAGAAATGCGAGTTCTGGCTCAATCAAGTCGCGTTTCTCGGGCATGTTATCTCGGGAAATGGAATTGCTGTTGACCCCAGCAAGATCGAGGCTATTAACAACTGGCCTCAACCGACGAATGTCACAGAAATACAAAGTTTTCTCGGACTAGCTGGGTATTATCGGAAGTTCATCAAAGATTTTTCTAAAATTGCATCAACCCTGACGAAGCTAACCAAGAAGAATACTCCATTTCAATGGGACGACGCTTGCGAGCAGAGCTTTCAAGAACTTAAGCGACGACTTACTACGGCCCAGTGCTAACCATTCCCACAGGAACTGGAGGATTTTCGGTTTATAGTGATGCGTCTGAGAATGGCCTAGGGTGTGTCCTAATGCAGAATGGAAATGTCGTAGCATATGCCTCGCGACAACTTAAAGATTATGAGAAGAACTAACTGACTCACGACCTAGAGCTTGCCGCTGTAGTTTTTGCTCTCAAGATCTGGAGGCACTATTTATACGGCGAGCGATGTGAGATCTTTACAGACCACAAGAGCCTGAAATACTTCTTCACTCAGAAGGAGTTAAATATGAGACAACGACGACGGCTTGAGTTAGTCAAGGACTATGACTTCGTGATTAGCTACCATCGGGGAAAAGCAAATGTAGTCGCGGATGCGTTGAGCCGTAAGACTGTAAACACGGAGTTACAGAGACTCGAAGTAGAAGTAATACAAATGGGCGAAATCGAAGCGAGATTAGCAGCAGTAACGCTTCGACCCACATTAATGGAGCAAATTACGAAGGCCCAAGAGAATGATGAATTATATCTGAAAATCAAAGAAGCACCAATAGAGCAAAGATCTTCAGACTTTACAATGCATGATAATGGGAGCTTATACTACAGAAGACGTCTATATGTTCCTAACAATGCTGAACTTCGAAAGACTGTCATGACAGAAGCCCACACCACCGTATACTCTATCCACCCAGGAGCAACGAAGATGTACAGAGACCTACGAAGCCATTATTGGTGGCCAGGAATGAAAAGAGAAATCGCAACCTTCGTAAGTCAATGCCTGACGTGTCAGCAAATTAAAGCAGAGCACCAACGACCGACAGTACCTGAATGGAAGTGGGACTACATTACCATGGACTTCGTTGTTGGCTTGCCTAAGACCGTGAAAGGCCACGATGCTATATGGGTCATCGTTGATCGATTGACCAAGTCTGCCCACTTTCTGCCAATTAGCTCAACATTTTCCATGGAACGATATGCAGAGTTATACGTTCAAGAAATATTACGACTTCATGGATTCCCAATCTCGATTATTTCGATCGTGATTCGAGGTTCTTATCCAAATTCTGGACGAGCCTGCAGAGAGTCATGGGAACCAAGCTGTCCTTCAGTACTGCCTATCATCCTCGAACGGACGGGCAGTCTGAACGAACTATTCAGACATTGGAAGACATGTTAAGAGCCTGTGTGCTCGACTTTAAAGGAAATTGGGGCCGATACCTTCCGTTAATTGAATTCTCATACGACAATAGTTTCCATGCAACGATCGGACTGGCTCCATATGAAGCTCTATACGGAAGCAAGTGCAGGTCTCCAATTCACTGGGACGAGGTTGGAGAACGGGCGATACTAGGCCCTAACCTTGTGCAAGAAATGACTGAAACAATATCAAAAGTACGGGAACGGATGAAAACGGCTCAAAGCAGATAGAAAAGCTACGCAGACCAAAAGCGTAGACCACTAGAATTTGAACCAGAAGACTATGTATTCCTAAAAGTATCCCCGATGAAAGGCTTGAAACGGTTCGGGAGAAGGGCAAGTTGAGCCCGAGGTATATAGGACCGTTTCGTATCCTTAGGAAAGTTGGCGAAGTCGCATACCAGCTTAAATTACCAACTTCGCTAGCTCAAGTACATGACGTCTTTCACGTCTCGACGCTGCGAAAATACGTCGCAGACCCAAGCCATGTGTTGAACACTGAAAATCTTCATCAACAGCTCACACCAGATTTAAGCTACGAGGAGAAGCCAGTGGAAATACTTATGTACGACACGAAACGATTACGGAATAAAAAAATTCCGTTAGTCAAGGTATTGTGGCAGAATCAGTCCACGGAAGAAGCTACGTGGGAACGGGAAGATGATATGAGAAACCGCTACCCTGAGTTATTTCTCCCTACCTGATTTCGGGGGCGAAATCCCTTTTAAGGGGGGAGGATGTAATACCCGAGTCCCGTAAGTAAGCCGGCCAATAAATATCCATACATATTATGTGACTTACGTGACTGCATGAAACATGTTCTATGATTTTATGTGTCGACGTGATTATATATTAGGCGTTATTTAATTACGTGCTATGAAGGAATCTAACTTAGGAAATAATTAACATTTGCATTGGCAAGAATCGAAACTAGACTAGAGGAGTTTGTGAATATTAGGGTTTTCTAAGTATGTTGTCGAAAATGAAGATGTTGAAATTATAAGGTATCGAAGTAAGGATGTCGAATTTATGAAAGTCTCAAAAGAGTAAGGATGTCGAATTTTCCAATACATGTAAATCTCGAAGCTTTAAATGTCGAAGCACTTAAACTCGAGATTTATAAAGCTCAAAATCTTTAGGTTTCGAAATTTAGAATGTTGAAAAGATGTCCAGATAGTAGTATTGAAAGAAAATACTAGCAATGGAGATAGGTATCAATTTCCTAGTTAGGAAGAAAGAAATTAAAGTAATAATAAAATAACACATATTACACAGCCAAGATAAGATCAACGAATTGTTGAGGTCATTTAGTTACTTATACATGCATAATAAGATTAGAATAAGGAAGGGAACACGATTATTCATATCACAATAGAAGTTGACGAGGTAAGAAAGGAGAATCCAAAAACTGATCGAACCAAGCACAAGCTAAGGAGGAGGAATAATTTCTATCCATGACTAAATTACATCTATATATGTTTTAGAAAATGCTAGGAACGAAAGGTTATATCCTGGTATAAGGCCTATGTTGATCTATTTTTAGGGTTTTGAGAATATTGGAATCTAATTATCACGTTTATGAAGCTTTAATGTAGGTATATTTCTCTTGTTATGATTTTACGATAATAGCATGATCTAAGGATTATAAAGTACAAAAATATTATGCGTTAGAGTGTTATACGAATTTTAGGGCTAAGAATAATTGAAGTTCATATGATACTTAGACTGTTTCTGAGAAAGAGTTTGATCGAAAATGTCGAGTAATAAGATTTCCATCTTGATAAATATCGAAGCCATATTTGTTGTGTAGGGGTGATGTCGAGATCTTCATGAGGGTTTAGGAATGTCGAAATATTTGTTATAATGTCGAAACACATTTCGAAATCATATATTGATTTAAATCTCGAAATCTTAGTGGGTAATGTCGAGATCTATGTTAGAGTTAATTTCAAGATAGGTATAAGAACTCGAGATTTATCTTGATGTTGGTATCGAGATCTATTTAGTAACAACTTCGAAATTTAGTGTAAGGTCTCGAGATTTAAGCTCGAGATCCATTTTAACTCAAGCTCGAGATATGTTATCAACATGCCGAGATTTATATTAATAGCATTTCACAATTCCACTCGAGATTTATTCCAATAAACATGTCGAGATTTATTCTATAATATAACTCGAAACCTATGTCGAGATCCATATTGAAAGCTACTTCGAGATTTTTCTATTAGATATCGAGATCCATTTGTAAGTTATGTCGAGATTTATTTTACAAGGCAACTCGAAATCCATGTTAGGGTTTACATAACTCGAGAATCATGGCTAAGGGAGTTTCGAAATTTATAAAAGTCAAAATTAGGATTTTTAAACTAAGTCACTTTGTGAAACTATAATTATACTAACAAACCCTAATTTTATATGTCTCTATACTTAGGGTTTGAAGGTTAGCGACTTACCGTACGATAAGCTAAGTAGCTAAGGACACCAGGTAAGTGGAAGTCCCAACTACAACACATAACTGTATGTGCATGAATTTATGTGTTTCTATGACATTACGTGAATTTATGTGACTTCATACTTGAATTATTTGTGTTACATGACACGTATGAATTATTTACAATATATGATGGCATGACACGCATATTCATGACATGATCATATGCACGTACGTTTAGTACAAAAAGCATGATATAAGAGCGTGCATAATATACGATCGCCTGAGAGAGATAAATATTCGCCGATATGGGCGTCTGATGTCGACTCACAGTTAAGTCACGGCTCTTATATGCTACCATGGTGACGTCGTATGGCGCTACCGTCAAGACATGACATGTACAAGGCAAGACATGATTTTAGGGCTAATGCCCTCATGGCGGGTTGTGAAACCTGGAGGGTGCGAGCTGAGGGAGTGAGCGACACCAAGGGTATCTCTGGTGTTGACTACCTCAGATTAGGCTACCAGTGTGAAGCGTCCGCGTGGCGTATGAAACCACCTTGGGGACAGAAAAGGCGCCCTAGGGTTAGCCTCCCTTGAGTGGGCATTGCCACTTATATATTTATTTTGAACATGGATGCGACCTGAGTGGCGGGCCGATAGATTATTTTGAACATGCATGCGCACTCACCTTGTATTTACGTCCTAGGAATATTTTGTATTGTACAGAAGAATTTGCTTTATATAAAAGGAAAAATTTTGTACTCATTTTCGTATATAGATTTCATTTATATCACATGCAGTCACATAAAATAGTAATAAGAATGGGCGGTAGGAGTCAGGGGCCCCGCGGTTTACCTCACTGACTAAACCTAATTAGTAATTACATCATCTTCTTTGCTCGATATTTATATCGCAGTTGGACTAATATTAGCTCTGAGGTTCGTAATTGTTGGCTTACCAATATTAGTCGCTGTCATCATTCTAAAATGGCGGAGAAGACACTTATCCATTGACGAACACGTCGAAGAGTTTCTCCAAAGCCAAAACAACCTCACCCCAATAAACTACACCTACTCAAAGATCAAGAAAATGACAAACAACTTCGATCAAAAACTCGGCGAAGGAGGCTATGGAACCGTATACAAAGGAAAGCTTCGTAGCAGCCCTTACGTGGCAGTAAAGCTGATGGACTTACGATTGACATCCAACGAACAAGAATTCATAAGCGAAGTTTCGTCCATAGGCCGAATCCACCATTGCAACGTTGTCCAACTCATAGGCTTCTGCGTATGCAAATCGAACTGCGCTTTGGTCTACGAATATCTTCCCAATGGTTCCCTCGATCGGTACATTTTCGGCGCAAAACTATTAGACGGGCTCGCACTGAAGTACGAGAAGTTTTACGAAATTGCCCTCGGAGTTTCTCGTGGGATAGAATACTTGCACCAGGGTTGCGCCATGCAGATATTGCACTTCGACATTAAGCCACGCAACGTACTCCTCGACGAGATTCAACCCTAAGATCTCCAATTTCGGGCTGGCGAAGCTTTACGATCCCTCGAATGGAAGCTCCCTCAACAGCAACGTTATTACAGATGAGAGGGGCACGATGGGATATATGGCGCCCGAGATTTTTTACAGAAATATTGGAAGGGTTTCGTATAAAGCTGATATATATAGCTTTGAGATGTTATTGTTGGAAATGGCGGGTCGGAGGAAAAATACGAACCCGTTTGAAGAAGATTTGGGTCGGGTTTATTATCCTTCGTGGGTCTACGATCAGATATCTTGTGGTAGGGAGATTGGGGTGGTCGATGCGAGCGAAGAGGAGAAAAAAATGGTGAAGAGGATAATAATTGTCGCTCTTTGGTGCATTCAGATGAAGCCATCCGACAGGCCGGCAATGAACAACGTGGTTGAGATGCTCGAAGTGATGGATTGCGAACTGAAGATTCCGCCGAAGCCTTTTACTGCTCCGAGAGAAATTGCACGCCACAACAATAATTAAGACAAGATAATCTATCTCGAGGATCACCTCGGGTATGTGTGTGTTGAGGAAACTTCTAAATTGAATAGCTCATAGAATCAAGGGGGGTGGTACTTTGAATCGTATGCATGTTTAATTAACTACGTTTATACTCCCTCTTTCCCAAGGGGTTATGGACATTTGGGTTATGGCACGGTTTTTAAGAACTGAATATTTTAATAATATAGTACAATTAAAAGCATATATTTTGACACGTCTTTTAAGAGTGTTTAATATTATTATATTGATTGTTTGTGGTAGTTTTTTGTTATAAAAGGAAATGTACAAAAGGGAACGGGACGTCCGATATAGTAAAATGTATAAAATGGTTTGGAGGGAGTAATATAGTTTCGTTAGTTATTGATGTGTATGATGGTATGGATAATTGAGTAACACGTAGTTTGTATGTTGGGAAATTCGGCCGCCTTTAGGTTCGAGATAGAGTGTGCTACCGTGCCTGATTTTAAAGAAATCAAGAAACCGTGTGGTAAACTGAAAGTCATAAAGTCAAGATTGTCACATGTGTTAAATTTTTTTAAGGTGATATTTAATGTGATAATCATTAATATATTAAAATATACATTTAATTTATAAGCATTATTTATATTTATACTTTTTTTAAATATAAGTTTTTAATATTTTTAAATAACTGAAATATTTTTAAGATTTAATTATGTTAGTTATGTTATTATATTTATAATGGCATATAAAGTAATAATATTAAAATATGAGGGGTATTCTCGTCCATTAAAAAGTTAGATAGTTTACCTAATCACCGTGATGTTGGATCACCTAGGTTTTTTGGGGTGATCTGAAATATGAAATATCACCCCATTTTCATCACCTAGGTGATCCATCATTCCGGTGATGACTCATCACCTTGACTAAACAAACACAGTGATAAGTGGTAAACGAGAGGATCACGGTGATGTTTTGGAAGATCAGCCCAAAACAAACACCCCATAATATAATGTCTTATAGAAAGACAATTTCCAGTCCCTGAATACTTTGTTTCATCGAAAATCCACCAAATTCCATTAGTTTTTCCGCCTTAATTAGATGATATCTTTTTATTTCATATTTTGATTGAGACTTGAGAGGTAATAAATACATCAAGAGGTAATAATAAATCAAGAGGTACTTAAGGTAAAATTGAATTCAAAATCTACCATTTACTCCTATATATCTGCGAGAGAATAATATAACTAATGATATTCTAAGATATGAATTACAAAACTAGTTAACTTTTAATACTGTTCAAAACTAAACAACTTTGTAAATTTTAATAATGTTATTTTCTTTTTACTTACTATTATGATCTCACAATAGCATGCTAATTGTTAATAATTATATTTTAAACACCAAATTATTTTAGTTTTATTTCTCGTTCACGTGGTGATCCGCCCCGAACATGGAGGAAAATTACCGATATTTATCCTTCGGACAAGGATAGGGCGTGTCTCTCATAGTTAGCGGGAATTGGACTTATAGTCTCCATCTCATTCTCCATGGGATAAAATCATGAAAATAACCATTTTATAACAGGGGCAGTTGAAGGTAAGGACCAAACATAAGTTTCATTTAGAGTTCAGGACCTTGTCAGAAAATTTTTAGGGTTAAGACCCGATACACTTAAGTGTTTTTCAGTATTACTTTATGGACCTGTAGTAACACTTCATGGTTCTGCAGTACCATTTCATCATTCCGCAGTACCACTTAATTATTTCGCATTACCACTTCATCGTTTTGCAGCACCACTTCTGTGCAGGCCCGTAGCTCATAGGAGGCCAGTGAGGCGGTCGCCTCGGGCCCAACGTCGGAGGGGGGCCCAAAATTTTTTATACAAGTATATATATATATATATTAATAAAAAGAATATTATAGTTAAAACTTAAAAATAAATCTATAAAACTGTGAGTGAACTGCACAAGTCAGTTAGGCCTTGATGTTAATCAAAGCCCAAATATTGTAATTTATTAAAAAAATTCAGTTCAGCCCAAACAAGACATTAAAGCTTTTTATTAAGGAAAAAAAGAAAAAGGAAACGTGATGTGGTTTCCTCTCATATACTGATACAATATAAAAAGGGCTTCGCTTAGGTTAAACGATGTCGTTATCTAATAACATCATTCGCTATTTTCTTATGGGACCGACCAGACATTAGTGTCCAGTTTCATTTTCATTTTCATAAAATCGCTTTGTTTTATTTTCATGTTTTTTCGGACCTTTTGAATTGTTTTGCTACATGTCACGTTCCATAAATCTTCTTTGTTCCTAAC
This sequence comes from Craterostigma plantagineum, assembly GCA_027422505.1. Taxonomy (NCBI): domain Eukaryota; kingdom Viridiplantae; phylum Streptophyta; class Magnoliopsida; order Lamiales; family Linderniaceae; genus Craterostigma; species Craterostigma plantagineum. The sequence goes on from JAPQWV010001249.1 coordinate 63,326, forward strand.
CGAAAACAGAAGCGAAAAAACCGAACCGAACCAAATTAAAACGGTTCGGGTATCGGATTAAGTATTTTTGAACATTCCACTATAAAATATTTATTTTTTATTTATTTATTTTAGTTACATTTACCGTTGAAATTTACGCTATATTATACGTATCATACTGTATTTGGAAAAATAATAACTGATTGGGGCCCGAAATTTAAGTTTCGCTTCAGGCCCGTACTTTCTCAGCTACGGCCCTGCTTCTGTGTTCTAAGATAATGCAAAACCATCGTCCGATGTCAGTTCATATACACTGGATAACACCAGGTCCCTATCTCTAAGTTCGTCCAAATCGGGTCCTGAACCCAAAAAAAAATTTGACAGTCCTGAATCCCAACTTAAAACATCTTTTGCGGCCCGAAACTTAGTTTGCACTTTATAATATTGTATATAAATAATATTTAAAATATAATTTAATTATTATATCTAATTATATAAATAAATTCACAAGTTAGAATCCATGCGAATTGAAGACATGGACCGTCACCATTTGCTTGGAGGGAACGAGGATTCCGTAAACACGGGACTAGGAAAGAAGACAGTCTGAAACTCAAACGATCGTTTGTTATGTTAAAAAGCAATTGGGGTTAAAATTATAACTATTAATAATTATTTTAATATTTTGACACAATGAAGCTGAAAATGTATAATATGAAAAAAGATTGTGGTGAAAAGTGAAAATAACAATAAAAGTTGAAAAAAAAGTTGTCTAGTCTTGCAATTAACTTTTTAAAATAGGAACAAATTGAATTTAATAATCCAACCTATTGTTCATCTTATAAAAATATAACATCAATTACTTATGAATAAAACCCAACAATAATGTATATCTTCTCAACTAGACTTAGTGAACGCTAACCTTTTATAGTAGGTAGAAATCTTGATAAAAATATTCTTGATAAACTATTTTAGGGAGAAAACTCAAAATAGTCCCGATGTTTACCCATTGACAAATTTAGTCGTCGATGTTGTCATTTTGAACTATTTTAGCCCATATGACCGTTCATTTTGACGGAAAAATGAAATACACGTTGACATATGATTGGTCAGATTTAAAAAATATATAATTTAGTATAAGAAAATGAAAAAATTTCAAAAAAGAAAATAGTAATAACTTGAAATAAAATAAAAATAAAGAGAATAAAAATTTAATTATAAATAATACATTGAAATCAAGTAGATAACAACGTGGAATAACATTTGAAAAATAATAAATTAAGTTAAAATAAACAAAAAACAAAGGAGAAAATAAATAAAAATAAATACAAAAGTAAGGTTAAAAATAAGAAAAAAATGAAAAATAAAAATAGAAAATACATTTATTTGTTAACAACTAAAAAGGAGGTAGAAACGGAAATAAATATAAAAAACGCAACTGAAGTTTGGGAGAATTTGCATTTCTATCCCTGCTAAATTTCGCGGACCAAATCATCCCAATTTCCAACAATACTTTTAAAAAAAAAGTACTGTTCTTATATTACAAGAATAACTTAAAAGTGTTGGCGAGTTCTTTTAAAATTAGATACTTTTGTAATTTCAACTATTAAATATTAAAAACACAAATTTCAATACGAAACTAACATTAAATATAATTATATCTTAAGCAAAAGATAGAGCGTGCCAAAACTAACTAGTATATTTAATGAAATCCTACCTGAATTGTTTAGTAAAATTGAAAAGAATAAAAATCCTTAGAATGAAAACAATTAAAAAATAAAAGACGAAAATAATTAAAAAGGTTAGAAGGGAATAAAAACAAAAAAAAAACTATACTCCTATATAATTGGTGTAGGATGGTCATACACTGTCACATTTAGTCTGTCATTTATTTTCGATTTAGCCTTTTTATTTATAATTTAATTAATTGAGCAATTATCATATCACTTTTATTTTTTTTATTTATTGTGTTATGCACTATTGTATTCTTCAGATTTTAAAAATACTAGATGAGAATGACCGCAGGTTGTGCGGCTGCAGCGAGATTTTAACCCAGAATGGGAGTCATACAAAAATAGGAATACGTATAAGCAGGTGTAAAGTTGTTGGGTTATTTGGGCTCCCAACTATGTGGATAAAAGCCCAGCTCGTAGCCCACTTAACACCAAGTTGTAGCAGCTAGATCTTGACCTACCAAAGAGAGAGAGAGAGAGTTAAGGATCGATCGATTTATTCCACAAAAGAAGAAAATTTTTCAGCAACTTTCCTGATAGCGGCAGCTTCGAATTTCTCACATTTGGAGGGGCAAACTTTGTCCGATTGGTCTGAAATTTCAGGCGAAGGTAGAAGGCTCACTGGTCTTCATTCTCCCTGAAGGATTTTCATTTCGAGGTCCGGTTTGTGAGTTACGAATTTTTGAAATCTGCTGCGGTTTTCTGTGACGAATTTGATCTTTTGATCTTGTTTTGAGTTGTGGTGCTTTTGGAGCTTTGATTTGGTGTTCATAGCTCGTTTATGGCATTGGGTGTGGTGTAATTCGCTGTACTTGAAGTGGTGATAGTGGATTTTGGATCGTTTGGTCCCATGGTTTTTACCCCGTCGATTTGAAGGGGGTTTTCCATGTTATATCGCTGTGTTGATTTTCGTTATATTTTCGCTGAGTTGATTAATTGCATTGCCAATATTCTGCCCGAGTGTTTGTTTATACCGTCCAATCCTAACAGAATGGTATCAGAGCTTTTGGTTGGTTTTGTTAATATTCTTTTATCAGTGCAGGATGGAGGCGAATTTGAATAGAATGGTTTGTTTGAACGGCGCGAATTATAACAAGTGGAAAGGCAAGATGAAGGATCTTTTATTTTTGAAGAAACTGCATCTTCCGGTTTTGGCTACAGCAAAGCCCGATTCAAAAACTGATGAAGAATGGGATTTTGAGCATCTTCAGATATGGTTTTATTCGGCAATGGGTTGAATACAATGTATTAAACCATATTGTGAATGAGACACATGCCAAGACGTTGTGGGAAAAGCTTGAGACGTTATGCTTCTAAAACAAGTAACAATAAATTGTTTCTTTTGAAGCAGGCGATGCATTTGCGAACCATATTGTGAATGAGACACATGCAAGACGTTGTGGGAAAAGCTTGAGACGTTATATGCTTCTAAAACAGGTAACAATAAATTGTTTCTTTTGAAGCAGGCGATGCATTTGCGATATCAAGAAAACACGTCCATCTGACCACACCAATGAGTTTCAAGGGTGTTTTGATTAGTTGTTTGGCATGGGCGTTAAGTTTGAATCGGAGGTTCTCGGTTTTATGGTTGTTAAATACTCTCCCTGATTCTTGGGGAAGTTTTAGAGTTTCGTTGACCAATTCGGCCCCCAATGGTTTGGTAACCTTAGAATACGTCAAGAGCGGCATTTTGAATGAGGAGGTGAGAAGGAAAATGCAAGGTACTTCGTTACACTCCGAGGTGTTGGTTACTGAAAATAGGGGGAGAAGTCGACATTTGGGCCAGAGTAGCAACCGAGGCATAAGTAGAGGACGAAGCAAGTCAAGATCGAAATATAAGGATCTTGAGTGTCATCACTGCGGGAAGAAAGGACATATCAAGAGATATTGCTATAAGTTAAAGAAGGAGCAGTCGAAGAAGAATGTTGATGACGGTGATGATCGCGTGAATATCACCACTACTCCAGATAACCTAGTTATTGTCTATGACGACGAGGGAATCGATCTTGTGAAAGGCGGGACTAGTTGGGTCTTGGAAAGCGGTGCAGCTTATCATGTTACGGCTACTTGGGAATTCTTTGCATCATATACTCCGGGCGATTTTGGAGTCTTGAAGATGGGCAATGATGGTCCAGCGAAGGTGATAGGCATCGGCACTATTTATTTGGACACAGGATTGGGTTCGAAGTTGATATTGAAGGAGGTCAGACACGCTCCTAATGTTCGATTGCACCTCATTTCTACTGAAAAGCTTGATGATGAGGGTTATTCTTGCCACTTTGGTGATGGACATTGGAAGATCACTCGAGGCTCTTTGATCGTGGCTCGTGGTAAGAAATTTTTTAATTTGTATTGGTTTAACACTAGTGGTGTGAATGCAGTTGATAGCGGGAATTCTTCTAGTCTTTGGCATCGGAGATTGAGTCACATCAGCGAGAAATGGCTCGATTGTTTGGCCAAGAAGAATTTACTTCCCGGCTTGAAAGGCGCTAAGTTAGACAGATGTGTACATTGCTTAACTGGAAAGCAGAAACGGGTTTCTTTTCATCATCATCCACCTCACAAGAAGGACGCTTTGCTTGAGTTAGCTCACTCAGATGTTTGCGGTCCTTTGAAGGTGAAATCTTTTGGAGGTGCTTCTTACTTTGTCACATTTATTGATGATCACTCGCGGAAATTATGGGTTCGCGCTTTGAAGTCAAAGGATCAGGTACTTGACGCATTTATTGAGTTTCATGTTTCTGTTGAGCGGGAGATAGGGAAGAAGTTGAAGTGCATCAGAACAGACAACATAGGTGAATATCGCAGACCAGTTGATGCTTTGTCGACGATATGGTATTCGGCATCAGAAAACACCTCCTAAAACTCCTCAGTTGAATGGCTTAGCTGAACGGATGAACAGAACATTGATGGAGAGATTCAGATGCGTACCGTTAGAAGCAAAGTTGCCCCAGCATTTTTGGGGTGAGGCTTTATATACCATTACTCGTATTATTAATTTGACTCCTTCAGTTGCCTTGCAGGGCGATGTTCCTAACAAAGTCTGGTATGGTAAGGATGTCTCATATGACCACTTGAGAGTTTTTGGGTGCAAATGTTTTGCATGTCCCAAGAGATGAAAGATCAAAATTGGATGCCAAAACAAGACAGTGCATTTCTCTTGGCTATGGCGATGACGAGTTTGGCTACAGATGTTATGATCCTGTCGATAAGAAGCTTATCAGAAGCCGTGATGTTATCTTTAGGATCAGACGATTAAGGATATCGAGAAGTCAGAAAAGCCAGTTATCCAGAATGACCACTTGATTGATTTGGATCGCCTACTTACACCAAATCCAGGTGAAGCTGAGAGTCAACCTGATGATCATGTTGTCGATGATATTAGTCAGCAGGAGGAGACACATGTTGACTTGCCAGAACCATCTGTTAGAAGGTCTACAAGAGAGAGACAACCTTCTACTCGTTATTCATCCGATGAGTTTGTACTTCTTACTAGTGAAGGTGAGCCAGAGAGTTACGATGAAGCCATTCATAGTCCAGATGGAGAAAAGTGGATTGCTTCTATGATAGACGAGATGGATCCTTTACGAGTAAATGACACGTATGAACTGGTGGAGCTTCCTAAAGGTAAAAGGGCCTTGAAGAACAAGTGGATTTACAAGGTGAAGCATGAAGAGCACTCACTTTCTCCCAGATTTAAATCCAGGTTGGTTGTCAAAGGCTTCAGTTAGAAGCATGTGATTGATTTTAGTGAGATTTTTTCACCAGTTGTGAAGATGACTTCTATCCGTGTCGTTTTGGGTTTGGCATCGAGTCTTGATTTTGATACAGAACAAATGGACGTCAAGACTGCTTTTCTTCATAGTGATCTTGATGAAGAAATTTATATGGAGCAACCCGAGGACTTCATTCAGAAAGAAAATGAGAATTATGTCTGCAAATTGAAAAAGAGCTTGTATGGCTTGAAACAAGCTCCGAGACAATGGTATAAGTTTGAATCGGTGATGATTCAAGAAGGGTATAAGAAGAATGGTACTGACCATTGTGTTTTTATGCAGAGATTCCCCGATGACGATATCGATCATTTTATTACTTTATGTTGATGATATGCTTATTTTAGGTTCTTCGCCATCTCGAATTTACAAGTTAAAAAAGGACTTGAGCAAGCATTTCTCGATGAAGGATTTGGGGCCGGCTCAATGCATTCTTGGGATGAATATCACATGTGACTAAAGAGAACAAGTTGTGTTGTCTCAAGACAAGTACATCGAAAAGGTACTGCAACGATTTAGCATGGAGAAGGCAAAACCGGTGAGTACCCAACTTGCTACCTTTATTAGATTGAGCATGGCACAGTGCTCTACAGACGAGAAAGAAAAAGAAGTTATGGACCGAGTTTCCTATTCATCTGCCGTTGGTAGTCTTATTTATGCTATGGTGTGTACTCGACCCGATTTTTAGCTTATGCAGTTGGATAGTAGATTTATGTCTAATCCAGGGAAAGAGCATTGGAATGCTGTGAAATGGATTTTGAGATATCTCCGAGGTACGTCCAACATGAGATTGTCTCTTGGTTCTGACGAGCCTATGCTTGTTGGTTATACAGATTCAGATCTGGGCGGAGATGTGGATACGAGGAAATCTACTTCAGGCTATTTGGTTACAGTGGGAGCTGTTTCTTGGCAGTCCAGACTTCAAAAGTGTATTGCCTTGTCTACGACAAAGGCAGAACTTATAGTTGTTACCAAAACTTGCAAAGAGCTTCTTTGGATGAAGAACTTCATGAGTGAGCTTGGATTTGATCAGCAAAGGTATGTCTTATTCTGTGACAACCAGAGTGCGATTTATCTCAGTAAAAATCCGACGTTTCGTCGGAACTCGAAGCATATTGATATGCTATCATTGGATTCGTGAAATTTTGTATACCAAGCAACTTGAAGTTGAGAAGATTCACACCGATATAATGGCACTGATATGATGACTAAGTCATTTGTGAGATCGAAATTTGAAGCTTATTGTACGATAGCCGATTTGGCGATTGCTCCCCATAGTAGTGAGGGGGGAGATTTGTTGGGTTATTTGGGCTCCCAACTATGTGGATAAAAGCCCAAAATTTTTCAGCAACTTTCCTGCAGCGGAAGCTTCGAATTTCGCACATTTCGGGGGGTAAACGTTGTCCGATTGGCCTGAAATTTCAAGAGAAGATAGAAGACTCATTGGTCTTCATTCTCCCCGAAGGGATTTTCATTTCGAGGTCTGGTTTGCGAGTTACGAATTTTGGAATTCTGCTGCGATTTTCTGTGACGAATTTGATCTTTTGATCTTGTTTTGAGTTGTGGCGCTTTTGGAGCTTTGATTTGGTCTTCATAGCTCGTTTGTGGCATTGGGTGTGGTGTACTTCGCTGTACTTGAAGTAGTGATAGTGGATTTTGGATCGTTAGGTCTCGATTTTTACCTCGTCGATTTGTAGGGGGTTTTCCATGTTATATCGCCGTGTTGATTTCCGTTTTATTTTCGCTGCGTTGATTAATTGCGCTGCCAATATTCTGCCCGAGTGTTTTTTTATGCTGTCCGATCCTAACAAAAGTATATGCATTAACAAATTTATTTAATACTTCCAACTGATAGTTGAGTTTCTTTTTAAGCTATTAGTTCTAGCACTTGCTTCAGAGACGAACCTAGTAGCGACTGCTTGATAATGACGACACATTTCTATAGGCTACATGGATAAGATCAGGAAATCAGTAAAGGTCCGTTGGTTTTTGCCTGCTGAGCGAGTTATTGTTCATGTGGCTGCAGAAGATTCGCAAACAAGTAAGAAATCAAATAATGCGAGAACTTCATTAAGTTTACACATACACATAGAAAAGATAAATATCCTTACAAGTGTTTCGCAGTGCTCAAGTTGACAAACGACGCAGGAACTCTCCTGAGAGCATCTGCTTCTCATTTGAGATATCTTCTCATTAGGCATCTGCTTCTCATTTGAGGTATCGTCCGAAGAAACCGAAGATACCTTAAGTCCGTTGAAGAGGCAGTAATTATCTATGTGAACTTATTTTATCCACGTAGTAAATATATGTCATTATTCATAAATGCAATGAATAATAAGAAAGAAATAAATAACATGTAAAACAAAGCCATCTACACATGGCTCAAAGCATAGTTAGATCGTCCTCGTGTTTGAGAAACCAATATAATCGAGTTTACGGTGCATGCATCCCCTCCACTTGCTTCCCAGTCACCGCCAATCCCTTGGTCCAATAGGCTGAGCAGGCAGCAGATGTCCGCCAAGAATTGGGTCGATTTAGTGCAACAATTGACAATTCACAGAGGAAAATAACTATGTGCGGTTCGAAGTGACCTGAGACGGAAATCAGAAACAAGCGCTGGCCAAAACATCCAAATCTGACCTACTTGATGATCACGAATGGTAAAATAATGCATATTGTTTGACACCCACGAAAGAAACTTATTAAAATCATTCATTCAATTTTCCTTTACACAGTATTTTCTTCCAAACAAACATTATGTTAAAGTGGCACAAATTTTAGGTAAAGGAGAACAAGAAAAAGACCTAGTAATTTCCAACCAGTAAGGAAAATAGTATCAACATCAGCAGTAAACCAACCTTCCATTCTACAAGGTTACCATTGAAGGACCTTTTTCGTCGGATAGACATCAACAAGTAAATGTTATCAAACATGAATTTAGCACACCAATACCAACCTTAAATCCGATCTTCTTCCGAAGACATTAATAAACACGTTGGACGAACATATCTTCAGCGAGTTGTTGTCTTAAAACATCCGTCTATATAAAATAAAAGCACACAAGTGAACACGATCTCGTTTTGGTGCTGCTGAAATCTGCAGTGTTTTCTGTAGTCTTTGCATTGCTTAAATAGAAGTTTACATGGAAACTAATAAATGCCTACAATTAGGCGACTAATTTAGGCTACGCTAATAAGGAAAAGATAATCACTTCCTAAGGAAAATACAATTACATCCTAAGCTAATCCTAAGCTAATTAAGGAAAGTAGATCACCAGGATTATTTCCTACAATCTCCTTCTAAGCCTTGTGTCTACCGTTGATGTCGATTAGGCCGATCTTGCCCCGTAGCCCATGAAACTTGGTCCTTCCAAGCGGCATCGTCAGAATGTCGCCCAGCTGATCCTCACTTCTGATGAACTTTACATCAATCAAGCCTTCTTCTGCGGCCTCCCGGACGAAGTGGTATTTCACTCGAATGTGTTTACTCTGTCCGTGGAGTACCGGATTCTTGATCAAAGCAATGGCGGACTTATTGTCCACCCTTAGCATTGACGCTCTTGCTGCTGTTCCCTGCACCTCAGACACACACGAGCGAGCCACAATGCTTGACAAGCAGCGTTAGCAGCTGCTATATACTCTGCCTCACAGCTGGACTGAGCCACCACCTTCTGCTTCATGGATTGCCAGGTGATCGGGCTGCCGCTGAGGAAGAAAATTACGCCAGTTGTGCTTTTACTTGTATCAACATCCCCGGCGTAATCACTATCGCTGAATCCTGTCAGATAAGGCTCCTCCTTCTCCCTCCTGCCGAACCAGAGTCCCCAATCTTGGGTCCGAGCCACATAGCGCAGGATGCGCTTCACAGCTGCGAGGTGATCCTCGCGTGGATCCTCCAGGAACCGACTCACATAGCCAACCGCAAACGCTAGATCGAGGCGAGTGTTGACCAAGTACCTCAAGCTCCCAACGACGCTCCTATATGCCGTCGCATCGACCGGCGGCTCTGTGTTGAGCTTGCTCAACTTCAGGCGCGGTTCCATGGGCACATGACATGGGTTACACCCTGCCATGCCGCTCTTCTCCAGGATCCTGCCGGCGTAGGCTCCCTGGCTCAGCGAGATCCCCCTCGCGCCCTGCTTCACTTCAATGCCGAGGTAGTAGTGAAGTAGGCCGAGGTCACTCATCTTGAAAGCGGCCGCCATCTCCTCCTTGAATGATTTGATGTCGCCGCCGTTCGAGCCGGGTGATCACGAGGTCATCGACATAGACCCTGATCACCAGCTGCTTGCCGTCGTTCTGCCCAATGTAGATGGCGTGTTCGGATGGGCTCTTCCTGAAGCCGAACGACAACAACGTGCTGTCCAGCTTCGCGTTCCATGCGCGCGGTGCTTGATGCAGCCCGTACAACGCCTTTCGGAGCTTGAGCACCTTGTGCTCCTTGCCAGTGATGACAAACCCTGGCGGCTGCTAGACGTAGACCTCCTCTTCCAGGTCTCCGTTCAAAAATGCCGACTTGACGTCCATGTGGTGCACCTCTCATCCCTCGTGCGCCGCGAGGGCGATGATCAGGCGCACCGAGTCTAATCGCGCCACCGGCGCGAACACTTCATCGTAGTCGATGCCGTGCCGCTGTGCATAACCCTTCACCACGAGGCGCGCCTTATACTTGGACACCGCCCCGTGCTCGTCCCTCTTCACTTTGAAGACCCACTTCAAACCGATCCCTCGACGGCCCGGCGGGAGGTCGGCGAGAGACCACGTCTGGTTGTCCTCAATCGAGTCCATCTCCTCCATCATCGCCTTCCTCCAGCTGGGGCTGCGTTCCGCCTCGGCGAATGATGCAGGTTCGTCGGAGCTCATGCCGTGGAGCTCCTCCGTCACCAGTGCCCGTGGCGCGAAGCCACGCGGCGAAGCCGACCCGATGATGTTTTCGATTTTTCGAAATCGAAGAGGGGCGTCGTCGTCGTGGTCGGCGTCCAAGTGTTCGTCGACGTCGCACACGAGCTCCTCCCGAGCTAGGAGCGCCGCCATGTTGACATGGCCGAAGCGATCATGCAAGCGCCATGCCACCTCGTCGCCGCGCTCGTGCACCGCTAGGCACATCGGCGGTGCTATCTTGATCCGAAGAAGGTATAGACGGTTCGCCTCGCGCGTCACCCTTGCCAACAGTTGACCGCCAAGCTCCCGAATCCGCATCACGCCATCTTCGATCTGGATCTTGTAGCCGACCTCGGCGAACACAAGTGAACACGATCTCATTTTGGTGCTGCTGAAATCTGCAGCGTTTTCTGTAGTCTTTGCATTGCTTAAATAGAAGTTTACATGGAAACTAATAAATGCCTACAATCAGGCGACTAATTTAGGCTACCCTAATAAGGAAAAGATAATCACTTCCTAAGGAAAATACAATCATATCCTAAGCTAATCCTAAGCTAATTAAGGAAAGTAGATCACAAGGATTATTTCCCACATCGTCAAGACTACGTTCTTTACGAGTGGGATTGGGGTGGGGAATTTCTTGGGACAACGTTGTGGTGGATAAGGTAACGGGGAGAATAGGTGATGGCTGACGCGGGCTGGATTGGGAAAACTGTGACCGGTAGACACGGTATATTTACTTTTCAATATTAATTGGCAATAAATTTTTAACTGTTGTGGTGACCTGCTACCTAGGGGAAACTGGTGATGAAATGGTGGATAGCCTATTTTATATAAGTAAAGATATTTCATCTTAAACACTATAAAGTTATTTAAGTACACCCGTAGATAGTGCTATCAAAACGGGATGGTGGGCGGGCCGGCCCGTAGGCCACCAAAACCCGTTGTTTGGCGGGACGTGGCGGGCTTAGAAATTTAAGCCCGCCTGCCTTACATAAATTTAGGTTTTTTTTATTTCAATTTTGAAGTTTTATTTAATAATAAGATTTTAATTACTATAATTATTACTATTATCTATAACTGTGCCATGAACTGTGTTTTTATTAATAATATGTCATTGTAGTATAATCAATGAATTATTAACTATTCTTTAACTAATTTAAATTATATTTGACATTTAATATATATTAAGGACTCGTTGGATCCTTGTATAGGAGGGTATATGTGGCTATGGGATGCGTATGAATATGTTACCTCGTATTTGTTATATGCGTATAGCCATACATGCCTTGTCTGGCTATAAACGTCTATTACAAGAATTTTGCCAATAGGGCTTGTATATGCATATCCACCTTTAAGGTGGTTATGGGGCGTGTATGACTAATCCATACACACCTATATACACCTCAAACACTTCTATCAAACACAATTTATATAATTACACAAATATTTAATTCACATATCTACATGTTAAAATACAATTTCAACAAAATCCTTATATAGCCACAAACAAATAACTTATACTCATATAATCTATTAAAAAGGATATCAAATGACCCATAAATAATATTCATAAGCAGGTGGGCCGGCTGGCGGAGTAGCCCGCGCAGGCGAATCGAGGCTGGAAGGCCACCCGTGACCGTAGAGTTGGCGAAATACTAATAGTCAGAAATAATTCTCGTGAACTAAATTTGATGCGGGTACGACCCCGATCAACAAGATTTATGGTCCGGGAAATAAAGGTGAGGGCCGGTTCGGATGAAATCGTGGATGGAATATTAAGAAAGAGGACGGAAAAGTAAAGAGACGATGATTTACGTGGTTCGGATTCGGGTGAATCCTACGTCCACGGGCCGCCGGAGAATATTCACTAATAACGGAAGAAGATTACACACTCAAGCTCACTTTCTCTCTTATTTACAAGTGATTCTCAGCTATGAACAGTAGCAGAAGATAAAGAGAGGGAGAGAGAGTATCTATGTGTGTTCTTGGTGTGTTAGTATGTGTGGGGCGTGTAGGAGATGATGTAGAATGGCTAAGAGCCACTTATTTATACTATTCACGCGTCTAGGGTTTCATACTGCCCTTCTTCGTCAGATCTCCCAGACACTCCCCCATCTCTTCCGAGACTCTTCTTCTGGCCCTTCCATATAGTTCCGTAGCTTCCTGGGATATCTCCCTCTTCATGTCTGCTGGACACTTCCTTAGCTCTCTCGATTACTTCCTTTGGTCCTTCTGGATAGCTCCGTAGCTTTCTGGAAACATCTCCCTAGCTCTTCCCAATATCACCTTCGTGCATTGCCTCTAGTCGAGCTTGCACTTAGTCCTTCTCGGGCACTTCATTGGACTCTTCTGAATAGTTCCGTAGCTCAGGGGGAGTATCTACCGAGCTCCTCTGAACCTCACCTTCGTACACCGTTCCGGTCGGACCTCGTACCTGGTCCTTTACCTCCTTCAGACCCAATCTCCTACTCTGTTCTTTGTAGGTTGTCAGGTCAGGAGGAATGCTGGATAGGTCACCCCTATCATCCAGTCCCCCTACTCTGAGGTACAATATGCTAGTATTGCAGCTCAGAGTATTATTAAGAAAGCATTCCTTTTTCATGTCCTTAAATTTCTTCTGCCATTTCCTCCCGTTGCCCAAGAAGTCCCAAACAACTCAGGACTTCGCATGTTTGCTAGCCCGTAGCTGGACTCTTGATCAGTAGAACATGTCTGTACTTGTTGGGGAAGCTGATCTTTAAATTCCTGATCACATAGATCAGGTCCCCTTCATTAGTAGAAAGCTATACTTGAAAATTCTGATGGCATAGATCAGGTCCTTATGAGTCGGACCAGATAACTCAAGTGTCCGTCTCTTAGTAGAAAGCTATACTTGAAAATTTTGATGGCCTAGATCAGGTCCTTATGCATCGGATCTTTGCTTGCCAGCATGGAGCCAGACTCAGGAACCTCGAATAAATGAATAGCCTCTTTACACGCCAGCCTGGCGCTGGCTTAGAAATCCCAAGTAGATGAGTGGGATCTTCTCAAGTCAACATAAAGCTGGACTCGTAAATTAGGATCTAGCAGATCCAGCTTGTGGGTGAGAACTAACCTGGAATCCGAAGAGCTGACCTGAAAACCTGGAGGAGGTGAATCAGGTCTTCGTTCATCAGTTCGAAGCAGGACCTTCTGATCGGTGTAGGTTAGGCCTCCTACTAAAGGGCTAGCCTGTGAACCTTGACAAGGTGGACAAGATCTCCATTCATCAACTCGAAGATGGACCACTGGTTGCATAGATTAGGTCTCTTCATTTGCGGAGAACTGATGTATGACTCCTGTTCCAGGAACCATGTCTTCGTATGCTGGCGTGGGGTTGTGTTACAATGCTGTAGGCCCCTCGGTTTCCTTAGGTAAGTGGGATGTCCACTCTGTTGGCCAACTCCCTGATTGTGGCTCGTCTCAGGGGACCTAGCCGAGTTACTGAAGCATAGAGATGACACGAGTGGGTAGTTGAAGGATGACTTAGCGAGCTTGCTGCAGAACAAGAGCAGCTCACTAGAGCACGGCTGCATATCTGTCGGCAAGAGAGCACAGAGCCAGGCTGGAGCATTCGAACTGATAGCCAGGTAGAGGAGCAGGGACTTTGTTACAGAGGATTCTGTCTTAGTTGCCCGTGTAGTCTCGCACCATAGTAGCACATCCAGAATACTCGAACTAGACGGCATCTCCTGCTCCTTTTGCACGCTGGACTACTGCTTTGCATCTCGAGGCTCGACTCAAAAACCTCGTGGCAAGCTGTACTCAGATATCCTGGACACCTAATTCGAACCTCCATTGGATATCTCTGTGAAATAGGTCAGCCTCGGCGTGCTGACGGAGAGCTGGCTTAGATATCCTAATGTAGTAGGTCAGGTCCTAAACACCGTAGCAGAATTGGACTTAGATACCCAAACAGATAAGTCAGGCACTCGTGTGCCAGCAAGGAGTTGGACTTAGATATCCCAATCAGACAGATTGGGCTTCCGAGTACCAGCACGAAGCTGAACTGTAGATATCCCGACGGATAGGTTGGGTCTCCTAGTGCCAGCGTGGAGCTGGACTTAAATGAATATCCCAATAGTTAGGTTAGGTTTCCCGTTCCAGCACGAAGCTGGACTTAGATATCTCCCTCCAGATAGGTTGGATCTTTGAATGCCAGCGCAGAGATGGGCTAAGATAACCCAAACAAATAGCTTGGGCCTTTCCATGCCAGCGCGGAGATGGGCTAAGATAACCCAAACAAATAGCTTGGGCCTTTCCATGCAAGCGCGAGCTGGACTTTGATATCCCCATCAAGATGGATTAGGTTTCCTATGCTAGCACGGAGCAACTTATATTCACAACCACGTAGGTTGGGTACTCTGGTGCCAGTGCGGAGCTGGACTTAGATATCCCAACAGTTAGTTGGGTGTTCCTGTGCCAGCATAGAGCTGGATTTAGATGTCCCAACAGCCAACAGTTAGGTTGGGTGTCCTGGTGCCAGCCCGGAGCTGGACTTATATATCCCAACAGTTTAGGTTGGGTCTTCACATGCAACTCCGGAACTGGACTTAGATAGATACCCAAACAGTTAGGTTGGGTTTCCTGTGCTAGCACGAAGCTGGACTCAGATGTCCCCACAGTTAGGTTGGGCCATTATGTGCCAGTCGGGGGCTGGACTTAGATAGATATCCCAACAGTTAGGTTGGGTCTGTGGGCCCCTGGCAGCATTACTGGTACTTGCATCTGCTAGCTACCATATTCGCTACCTGTTCTCCTTTTTGCACCCTTCTTTCATGGTGTGAGAGCTGGGAGATCTGTGTCGGTTTCTGGCGACCTGCATTGTCGTCTGGAGATCCATGCCAGACGGCTAATCCCGAAATCTGCGCCAGAAAGCTAGTCGAAGTATGAATGCTATGAAGTTAGCGTTACCTGAACATGTTAGGGCTTATTGCCTTCTGTTTTGTAGTCTTGGGACTTGTCATCGGCAGATCCGTAGATCAGTAGTAATCGCTGAAAAGTTTCCACCTGGCTAGACCAGGGCTTATGATATTTGTATCCAGCCGGGGCGACATCCCCTCCCACATGTACCTTTCTTCTGACATCCTGCTGCAATCATGTCCAAACATTCGTCTGAATGGTATTGGCGGATTTAAATGTGTACCTGAGAGATGTCCGTCTAGGATGGACCTGGCACTTATTGCTTTCGTTTTCGCGACTTGGGGGCTCGTCTTCATTAGGTCCGTAGATCAACCACAGGGGTACCTCTTGGAGCTAAGCTGGGTTCTACGGGCTATGTTTCCAGCTTGGGGTTGAGCCCAGACTTAGAAGAGCCAAGTGCAGCCGATCTTGTTGCCAAGGAAATGAGCTTGCGTTCCATATGAACCAGCTCGTGGAGGAACGGCAAACCTTGATTGAACATAGGCTAAGGACTTGTTGGCAGAGAGGGAGAAGGTTATGAAGGCTATTCTGGAGCGAGCCTTCGATGCGCTCTGCCAAAAATATCTCTCCACCTCTCGTACGACACTTCTTCTTGGGAGTTTTGCTGCTGGACGAGAGGCAGCTTCCACCCTGGCTGTAGCGGTGGCGGCTATGAGCGCTCCTCGGGCCTTTAAAGGGGATCCTAAGGCGACTCTTAATTCCACCTTCTGGCTCACTAGAGCGCCTCCCTGCTTCGCTCGCATCCGGACACACATTTGAAGAGTTAGTGACGGATTTTAACATGTACCTGAACGATATCCGCCTAAGTCGGACATGATTCTTTCGTTCTCGTGGGTCGGATGCCCATCATCACAAGGTCCGCAGACCGACCGGGGAGGCTCAACCTGGAAATAGGCTAGGGCATTCGGGCCTTGTTTCCAGCCTGGGAGCTGAGTCAAGGTTGGAGGCTTCGTGGCATGTTTCCTTGCCTTTTGCTTATGCCCTTATCTCCTTTCGGAGGATTTTTTCTTCTTAAGTATTCTGGGCGAGCTTTACTGTTAATGTCGGACCTGTACTACTACCACTCTCTACTCCGTGCATTCAAAGTGAGTGAGGAGTATGCCCCCTTATCTGGCGACCTCTCTCATTTCCTTCCAAGTTGCACTTTGAGTACCCACGCTGATCCGTAGATTACCGCGCTTTGGACCTCTTGCGCCTTCCTCCCAACATCCACCTACATTTGCATCTAACACTTTCATCTTGAAGGTTAAGGACATATTTAAACATGTACCTGGAGATATTTTTATAGGTGAACCAGTGCCTATTGATTTCATTTTATAGGCTAGAGGTTCGTCATCGTCAGGTCCGTAGGTTACCAGGTAAGCATCCCACCTGGAGCGTATATTCATCCCAGGAACGTTTTCTCTTAAGTATTTGTG
Organism: Craterostigma plantagineum; assembly: GCA_027422505.1. NCBI lineage: Eukaryota > Viridiplantae > Streptophyta > Magnoliopsida > Lamiales > Linderniaceae > Craterostigma > Craterostigma plantagineum. The sequence continues at coordinate 80,050 of JAPQWV010001249.1, forward strand.
GTCCGCTTCTCTGTCACCGCGGGTACCTTACTACTACCACTCTCCACTCCCCCTACTTCGGATTGTGCTGATGTTTATTAGCACATTCGAAGTACGTGAAGAGTGTACCCCCCATTTTATCATCCTCAGATTTTCCCCTTGTAACTCCTAGGTAGTCTACGTCAGACCTCCTTTGTAGATTGCAGTACACCGGATGTTTGCTTACGGGAGATGTTTGCTCCCTGGGGAGCCTCGGGTAAGCTAGGTCCGACACCCTCATTTTCACTTTTGACCAGGTTCGTAGAGTACCAGTGAACCTCTCGAGCTTTCGCAAGGCCAGCATTGGCTGGTTCGGTCTTCTATTTGGGAGTTGATTCAGAGCTTAGTAGGTTCTTTTCGTTATCTCGAATGGTCCAGAGTGAGCTTGTCCCCGTTCGGCTCCGTCAGACGTTCATCCAGGGTAATCTGGAACCTGGGTACATTTATACAAGCGCGATCGGCGCGGGGCGTGCTTTACACAGCCCTCCTGGATATCACCCAATCTAGGTTCATCAGACTTCGATCCAGGATGACCTGGAGTCTGGAATTTTAAGCGCAATCTGCGCGGCCACATCTGGGATTAATAATGCGCTATCTGCGCGGCCACGTCTGGGCTTAATAATGCGCTATCTGCGCCGGCCGCATCTGGGCCATCCACGTCTGAGCTTAATAATGCGCTATCTGCGCGGGCCACATCTGGGCCAGCCATGTCTGGGCTATAAGTGCGCATCTGCGCGGGCCACATCTGGGCCAGCCACGTCTGGGCTATAGGTGCGCATATGCGCGGCCACGTCTGGGCCAGCCACGTCTGGGCTATAGGTGCGCATCTGCGCAGCCACGTCTGGGCCAGCCACGTCTGGGCTATAGGTGCGCATCTGCGCGGCCACATCTGGGCCAGCCACGTCTGGGCTTAATAATGCGCTATCTGCGTGGCCACATCTGGGCCAGCCACGTCTGGGCTATAAGTGCGCATCTGCGCGGCCACCTCTGGGCCAGCCACGTCTGGGCTATAGGTGCGCATATGCGCGGGCCACGTCTGGGCCAGCCACGTCTGGGCTATAGATGCGCATCTGCGCGGCCACATTTGGGCCAGCCACGTCTGGGCTTAATAATGCGCTATCTGCGTGGCCACATCTAGGCCAGCCACGTCTGGGCTATAAGTGCGCATCTGCGCGGCCACATATGGGCCAGCCACGTCTGGGCTATAGGTGCGCATATGCGCGGCCACGTCTGGGCCAGCCACGTCTGGGCTATAGGTGCGCATCTGCGCGGCCACGTCTGGGCCAGCTACGTCTAGGCTATAGGTGCGCATCTGCATGGCCACATCTGGGCCAGCCACGTCTGGGCTTAATAATGCGCTATCTGCGCGGCCACATCTGGGCCAGCCACGTTTGGGCTATACGCTTCTTTTCCTGCCTAGGGCCGAAGTTAGGGCTTATGGCTTCCTTTCCCATCTCGAGCTTCATCGGAGCGTAGAGGTTTCGTGTCCAGCCCGGATCTAAGTCAGGGCTTATGGGGTTTCTCTCCAGCCTGGATATGATCCAGGGCTTACAGGGTTTCAGTTCCAGCCGGAGTTTAAACCTGGGCCTATGGACTTCATTTCCAGCCTGGATTGAATCCAGGGCGTATGGTCTTCTGTTCCAGCTTGGGTCTAAGCCAAGACGTACAGTATTCTTTTTCATAGTCCAGAGGCTTACCACGATGGATCCGTAGATCATACGCCGGAAGGTTTCCGCCTGAGCTTGGTCAAGGCCTATTGTTCCTGTAACCAGCTGAGAGCTGGATCGGCATACCCGCCAAATCTGCGAAGCCACAACCACAAGAAACTCCAACGCACGAGACACCACAAGTGTCGTGAGATAAAAACAATAATAAAATATAGTAATTGCATACTTAAACACAGTGCATTATGGCGGGTTAGGAATAAGCCTATACACATAAATTCTAGCACATAGCCCTGCACTCTCCCTAATCTGGTGATCTAGGAAGGTCAAATTTCGAGACTGGGGTGGCTGAACTGTAGGTCGGTAGCTAAGTAGGAAATCTGGAGTTCAGCAGTAGGTCCGTAGCTAAGTGGGAAATCTAGAGTTCAGTAGTAGCTTCATAGCTAAGCAGGAAATCTGGAGGTCCATAGCTAAGTGGGTAAGCTGGAGGTCAAAGGCAGTGTACGGAGGAAATACATATCCCAGCTAATCCTGACACGGGGTGTTGAAAAAAGGACGGGACTGTTTACAGCCGACCAGGGGACACAAAGAGTGTGCTGGTTAAGGGACATTTGGTCAGAAAGGGAACATGTCAATCTGAGAGCAGTACCAATTGTCTGTCCTATGCTGTACCTTTTGGAGACCCACTGGGCTAGTGGCCCAATGGCAATAATTCTAGCAATCCAAATATAGCTCAAATAATTAATTTGAGAGCCTAATAAAATAAATCAAGCTCAACTCATTTAAGTCCCCCGACTCTAAAAGTCCCATACTTAATTTATTTAGCAACCCGAAACAATTAATTCTAGCAAGCTATGGTTAATTTCAATGACCCCAGAATAATTATTTTCAGAAATTAATTAAATAATTCCAGATTTAAAATAATTAATTCGGCCCAAGATAATATCATAAACCCAAATATTTAAAGTCCACTAGGCCCAAACTTCTAATTGATTAAAGCAATCAATTAATCCCATAACTCAAAGCCCAAGCCCAATAGGAACCCTAGGTGAATGGCTACATGCCCCGAACATTATCAGAATTCTCCTTGCCCCTCAAATTTCAGAGTTGACAGCATTTAGGCCCAAAGAAAATAACAGGATTAGCCCCATAATGTTTTGAAGTTCAGTTTGACACCCCAAAAAGTTAGGAAACTTACAACCGGGCTCGAAGGTACCGTTTCCGGCCGAGATGTCGCCGGCGACCGGAGTAGTGACCGCGACGACTGTCCTCGAGGGCACGCCGGCGATGGTTGTTGCTGACATTCAGAAATGGGAGACTTTGGCTCGGCTTTACTGTTAGCGTCTTCATCGTCTGGATTAACTCAAGCGGCTTCTATTCGATCTCGGGGGTGGTTGTTCATGGTTGGAGAAGGGGTCTCCGCAGAAGATTCAGCCCATGGGTCCCGTAATTTCAAGAAATCAGCGTTGATTTCCCCATTTTGGTGTCGATTTTCCCTATTTTTAGATCTGCTCTTCGTTATTTTCTTTTGCTGCTGGGGAAAGGGAGCATCCTCAGGGGCTCAATGGTGTTCGTACAGACTTCATGGCGGCATGACATCGCCCCTCGATGGTGTTCGTGTGGTCTGCAAAGGAGTTTCATGAACGGCGGGACATCGCTACAAGCTCGAAGACAGCTGTTGTTCGCCGCTGTCCCAACGATGGTGGCATGATGTAGGTCGGGATGGGTGGCCACTGTTGCTTCGCCGACGGGTGGTGGTGTGGTCGCTGACGACAAGGCCGAGGTGGCCGATGGCCATGCTCATGGCTGGGCAAACATTCGCCCCACAAGTATTCGACGAAATGCCATAGAAGAAAGCTCAAGAGCGGCAGCCCAGAAATCTTCCAAAACAGCCGTTGAATCCAACCCACGACTCCATATCTCACGTTCCAAACCCTCGTCCCACCGACGGCGCCATTTGATGCGGGTACGACCCCGATCAACAAGATTTATGGTCCGGGAAATAAAGGTGAGGGCCGGTTCGGATGAAATCGTGGATGGAATATTAAGAAAGAGGACGGAGAAGTAAAGAGACGATGATTTACGTGGTTCGGATTTGGGTGAATCCTACGTCCACGGGCCGCCGGAGAATATTCACTAATAACGGAAGAAGATTACACACTCAAGCTCACTTTCTCTCTTATTTACAAGTGATTCTCAGCTATGAACAGTAGAAGAAGATAAAGAGAGGGAGGGAGTGTATCTATGTATGTTCTTGGTGTGTTAGTATGTGTGGGGCGTGTAGGAGATGATGTAGAATGGCTAAGAGCCACTTATTTATACTATTCACGCGTCTAGGGTTTCATACTGCCCTTCTTCGTCAGATCTCCCAGACACTCCCCATCTCTTCCGAGCTCTTCTTCTGGCCCTTCCATATAGATCCGTAGCTTCCTGGGATATCTCCCTCTTCAGGTCTGCTGGACACTTCCTTAGCTCTCTCGATTACTTCCTTTGGTCCTTCTGGATAGCTCCGTAGCTTCCTGGAACATCTCCCTAGCTCTTCCCAATATCACCTTCGTGCATTGCCTCTAGTCGAGCTTCGCACTTAGTCCTTCTCGGGCACTTCATTGGACTCTTCTGAATAGTTTCGTAGCTCGGGGGAGTATCTACCGAGCTCCTCTGAACCTCACCTTCGTACACCGTTCCGGTCGGACCTCGTACCTGGTCCTTACCTCCTTCAGACCCAATCTCCTACTCTGTTCTTTGTAGGTTGTCAGGTCAGGAGGAATGCTGGATAGGTCACCCATATCAAAATTATATTTATCGAAGGATGAAATACGAGTTTTCTCGAGTATATTTGCCATCTGTCCCATACGTGTCACTCAATTACTACGCCACCTTCAAAGAACACAATCGTGTCTCCTCTCCTCTCCCATCGAACGTAATTTCGATTTTTCTCCAGCCTGGATATGATCCAGGGCTCTCCCAGCCTGGATATGATCCAGGGCTTACAGGGTTTCAGTTCCAGCCTGAGTTTAAACCTGGACCTATGGACTTCATTTCCAGCCTGGATTGAATCCAGGGCTTATGGTCTTCTGTTCCAGCTTGGGTCTAAGCCAAGACGTACAATATTCTTTTTCATAGTCCAGAGGCTTACCATCGCTGGATCCGTAGATCATACGCCGGAAGGTTTCCGCCTGAGCTTGGTCAAGGCCTATTGTTTCCTGTAATCAGCTGAGAGCTGGATCGGCATACCCGCCAAATCTGCGAAGCCACAACCACAAGAAACTCCAACGCACGAGACACCACAAGTGTCGTGAGATAAAAACAATAATAAAATATAGTAATTGCATACTAAACACATTGCGTTATGGCGGGTTAGGAATAAGCCTATACACATAAATTCTAGCACATAGCCCTGCACTCTCCCTAATCTGGTGATCTAGGAAGGTCAAATTTCGAGACTGGGGTGGCTGAACTGTAGGTCGGTAGCTAAGTAGGAAATCTGGAGTTCAGCAGTAGGTCCGTAGCTAAGTGGGAAATCTGGAGTTCAGTAGTAGGTTCATAGCTAAGCAGGAAATCTGGAGGTCCATAGCTAAGTGGGTAAGCTGGAGGTCAAAGGCAGTGTACGGAGGAAATACATATCCCAGCTAATCCTGACACGGGGTGTTTGAAAAGGACGGGACTGTTTACAGCCGACCAGGGAACACAGAGTGTGCTGGTTAAGGGACATTTGGTCAGAAAGGGAACATGTCAATCTGAGAGCAGTACCAATTGTCTGTCCTACGCTGTACCTTTTGGAGACCCACTGGGCTAGTGGCCCAATGACAATAATTCTAGCAATCCAAATATAGCTCAAATAATTAATTTGAGAGCCTAATAAAATAAATCAAGCTCAACTCATTTAAGTCCCCCGACTCTAAAAGTCCCATACTTAATTATTTTAGCAACCCGAAACAATTAATTCTAGCAAGCTATGGTTAATTTCGATGACCCCAGAATAATTATTTTCAGAAATTAACTAAAATAATTCCAGATTTAAAATAATTAATTCGGCCCAAGATAATATCATAAACCCAAATATTAAAGTCCACTAGGCCCCAACTTCTAATTGATTAAAGCAATCCAATTAATCCCATAACTCAAAGCCCAAGCCAATAGGAACCCTAGGTGAAATGGCTACATGCCCCGAACATTATCAGAATTTTCCTTTGCCCCTCAAATTTCAGAGTTGACAGTATTAGGCCAAAGAAATAACAGGATTAGCCCCATAATGTTTGAAGTTCAGTTTGACACCCCAAAAAGTTAGGAAACTTACAACCGGGTTCGAAGGTACCGTTTTCCGGCCGAGAAGTCGCCGGCGACCGGAGTAGTGACCGCGACGACTGTCCTCGAGGGCACGCCGGCGATGGTTGTGCTGACCTTCAGAAATGGGAGACTTTGGCTCGGCTTTACTGTTAGCGTCTTCATCGTCTTGGATTAACTCAAGCCGGCTTCTATTCGATCTCGGGGGTGGTTGTTCATGTTTGGAGAAGGGGTCTCCGCAGAAGATTCAGCCCATGGGTCTCGTAATTTCAAGAAATCAGCGTTGATTTTCCCCATTTTTGGTGTCGATTTTCCCTATTTTTAGATCTGCTCTTCGTTATTTTCTTTTGCTGCTGGGAAAGGGAGCATCCTCAGGGGCTCAATGGTGTTCGTACAGACTTCATGGCGGCATGACATCGCCCCTCGATGGTGTTCGTTGTGGTCTGCAAAGGAGCTTCATGAACGGCGGGACATCGCTACGAGCTCGAAGACAGCTGTTGTTCGCCGCTGTCCCAACGATTGGTGGCATGATGTAGGTCGGGATGGGTGGCCACTGTTGCTTCGCCGACGGGTGGTGGTGTGGTCGCTGACGACAAGGCCGAGGTGGCCGATGGCCATGCTCATGGCTGGGCAAACATTCGCCCCACAAGTATTCGACGAAATGCCATAGAAGAAAGCTCAAGAGCGGCAGCCCAGAAATCTTCCAAAACAGCCGTTGAATCCAACCCACGACTCCATATCTCACGTTCCAAACCCTCGTCCCACAGACGGCGCCATTTGATGCGGGTACGACCCCGATCAACAAGATTTATGGTCCGGGAAATAAAGGTGAGGGCCGGTTCGGATGAAATCGTGGATGGAATATTAAGAAAGAGGACGGAAAAGTAAAGAGACGATGATTTACGTGGTTCGGATTTGGGTGAATCCTACGTCCACGGGCCGCCGGAGAATATTCACTAATAACGGAAGAAGATTACACACTCAAGCTCACTTTCTCTCTTATTTACAAGTGATTCTCAGCTATGAACAGTAGAAGAAGATAAAGAGAGGGGAGAGAGTGTATCTATGTATGTTCTTGGTGTGTTAGTATGTGTGGGGCGTGTAGGAGATGATGTAGAATGGCTAAGAGCCACTTATTTATACTATTCACGCGTCTAGGGTTTCATACTGCCCTTCTTCGTCAGATCTCCCAGACACTCCGCCATCTCTTCCGAGCTCTTCTTCTGGCCCTTCCATATAGATCCGTAGCTTCCTGGGATATCTCCCTCTTCAGGTCTGCTGGACACTTCCTTAGCTCTCTCGATTACTTCCTTTGGTCCTTCTGGATAGCTCCGTAGCTTCCTGGAACATCTCCCTAGCTCTTCCCAATATCACTTCGTGCATTGCCTCTAGTCGAGCTTCGCACTTAGTCCTTCTCGGGCACTTCATTGGACTCTTCTGAATAGTTTCGTAGCTCGGGGGAGTATCTACCGAGCTCCTCTGAACCTCACCTTCGTACACCGTTCCGGTCGGACCTCGTACCTGGTCCTTACCTCCTTCAGACCCAATCTCCTACTCTGTTCTTTGTAGGTTGTCAGGTCAGGAGGAATGCTGGATAGGTCACCCATATCAAAATTATATTTATCAAAGGATGAAATACGAGTTTTCTCGAGTATATTTGCCATCTGTCCCTATACGTGTCACTCAATTACTACGCCACCTTCAAATAACACAATCGTGTCTCCTCTCCTCTCCCATCGAACGTAATTTCGATTTTTTCAGCCCCACAGTTGAATCTCTCTAACTCTTTAGTGCCTTTTCTCTCTGTTGGATACTCCTCAAGTTCTTGGCATATTCTTTACTTAGTATCTCTTGTTGGGCTTTGGACATCGCTTGCAATAAATGTCAGATACTGATCCCACCTCAGGTTTGTTTCTAACGATTTGTTCTTAAGCATCGTAACACATTACAGTGCTACCTTGCTTTTTAAGGCATGTGAAAACTGTGGGCGCGCTCCCTTCTGATTTTGCTAATTGACTTAATGAGCTACACGTTGGCTTAGATTGAATTTCTTACATGTTAATCATGTTTCAAGTTCTTGGTCCCTTTTCTCAGCAGCATACGAAAGAAGGAAAAAGAAATAATATCTGAGATGAGGGCCAAACCTAATCAAAGTTATTGAGAAAATTTCCCAGTCAATACTGATGATCGTTAATGCAGGTGGTTTAAGCAGTCCCTACTCAAATAATGGAAATAAAATCTGGGCCCAAAAGAGCCCTCTCGTCGTTTGCTTCGGGAAATGCTGATCGATTTCGTGCCTACGGCTAGCGGAGTTTCGCTAGCTGAAGCTCCTGCCTTTGTTAAGGCTCCGGGCGGTGCGCCTGCCAACGTAGCTGCTTGCGTAGCCAAGTTGGGAGGTTCTTCGTCTTTTATAGGAAAGGTATTGTATTCGAATGATCACCTTAATCTTCCTAGATTTCGAAAGGATGTTGATGTATATGTTACATGATCACTTCACCTACAAGTTTAAGCTAGAAGTGAAGGGGAGCGTATAATATATTGGACTTCATATATTTTATTCCAGTTCGTTGCCTCACCTCTTGGCTGGTTTCTCTCTTATCTAACGTTCGCTTCGAAATTCTCAATGCGTTTGAAACGTTGAATTTGATGCGCAAAAGAGGAGGAAATGTGATGATACGCACCTGATCATTGTTCATCAAGCTTCGCGTATCGTATTGTAACGCATTTTTTTTGTTTTCACATCGAATTCCGCGTACCAAACGCACCATAAAAGTGTTGTGAGGATTTTACTCGTGCCTCTTGCTCTGTACCAAGTTCAGTTACCAATTCACTTAAAAGTTTAAGTTAGAAGGAACTATACGTATTGTATTTTAAATTTATATTTTCGTGTCTATCTTCTTATAGGACCTTTTATCTATTGCAGGTGGGCGACGACGAGTTTGGACATATGATATCTAATGTACTGAAAGAAAACAAAGCCGACAACGTTGGCGTGCGTTTCGACAAGAGCGCGAGAACCGCTCTGGCATTTGTCACTCTCAAAGATGACGGAGAGCGGGAATTCATGTTCTACCGCCATCCGAGCGCCGACATGCTTCTACGCGAGTCGGAACTTGATGTGGACCTTCTTAAGAAGGTATAACTTTTTTCTTACGACCTATTTTTATTTTGGCTTAATTAAAATTATTTTTAAATCCTGTATTTTTGGGGGTAGTGTCATTTTTAAGGACGCAGTTCGATCGATGATTTTATCTTTTTATTTTTTCCTTCAGGCGACGATCTTTCAATGTGGTTCGAATACGTTGACCGACGACCGTGTAGGTCAACACAACTTGCCGCCATCAAGATTGCCAAAGAGTCGGGAAGTTTGATATCTTACGACCCGAATCTCAGGCTACCTTTGTGGGCCTTCGAAAGAGGCCGCTCGAGAGGGTTAATGTCCATATGGGATCAAGCTAATATAATCAAGGTAATTAGACATTACACCTAGAAAAGTTTTAAATAATAATCCTTATTTCAAATAAATCTTCACTAAATATTACATAAGATCATTTTTGCATCTTAGATAAACGAGGAGGAACTCTCATTCTTAACCAATTGTGATGATCCAACCGACGCCGACGCAGCAATAACTAAGCTTTTTCATCCGAATCTTTATCTGTTGATCGTAAGCGAAGGTAAAGACGGTTGCAGATACTTCACAAAGGTAAATGTTCTTTCTTTTATCATTATTATCTGATTACGTGCGTTCTTTTATTTTTATTTTTTTTGGGATAACTTTTGAATAAGTTCAACTTAATAAGCAGCAATTCAAAGGAAGAGTTCATGTAGTGAAAGTAAAGCCAGTCGACACGACTGGCGCTGGGACGCATTTACGGGGGGCGATCTTTTACCGCTTAGCCTCGGATACAAATCTCTTTCAGGTCTCTAATACATAGAAATGTTTTCTCCTGGATAGACAAAAATACATACTCTTACACACATTACAGATTCACTCAAATTGGCTTGAATACATATTAAGTAAAAGCCCATCTTTGGTGTAAATTATAGTCGATAGGATGAGGATAAACTGCGAGAGGCGCTCTTATTTGCGAACACTTGCGTGCGCTTACGGTAATGAAGAACGGTGCGATTCCATCTTTGCCCACGAAAGAGGCCGTGCAAGAAATCTTAGCAAAATCTTCGGCTAAGCAGTGAATGAAGGGTTTTGTTCTGTCATAATAATAGTAACTGATGTTTGGCAGTAACGAAAGGGTTTGGTGGAGAGTTTCAGAGCGGTAAGTAATCCTTGCTTGTAATGAGAAACGCTGAGCAGAACAATAATGGCTGTTTTACTGTTTCTTTTTCAGTCAACGCAACACACGTATTATCAGGGCTGTGCAAAAATATCCGAAAATCGGATTCGATTCGGTATTCGATTTCAAAAACCGAAAAAACAGATATCTGATTTTAAAAATCGGATTGGATATCCGATCCAATTTATTTTAAAATAAATCGGATCGGATACGTATAGTGGTTTGTCTAAAATACGGATACGGTATCCGATTTCATATTTAAAAAAATAATAAAAAAATAAGAAAAATAGCTCAAAATGAAAATGAAGGTCAAAAAAGGAAAAATCGTTCCAAGTGGAAATATTTATATTCATTATTATTGCCAAGACCTTCGTAAATAAAAAAGAAAAATAAAAATATCTAGATGCAAGTTCAAAAATAATGTGCATTTTGTGGTACTGTGTTAATTATATTATGTAATTTTGAATCATAAATTCACATATTGTGTTAATTACTATGTGTAGAAATTTTTATATGAAAAAATAATTTTTTATTTTGAAAAGAAATAAAAAAATGATTTTGAAAAGAAGATATTAAAAATATAAAAAAAAATATATAAAAACGGATGCGGATATCCGATTTAAATATCCGAATAAAGCGGATATCCGATTTTCGGATATCCATTAAAAACGGACCACGGATATCATTTTTCATATCCGAAAATCGGATATTCGACATCCGGATATATGGTTTTGCTCACCCCTACGTATTATGATATTTGGAATAAAAACGTGCTTAACATTATATTTGGTTTTTCCTCTTATAATTTCTTTGCTTCATAGAATTAGTGTCATTACGAGATTATGTAAAGTCGATGAGAGATGGACTCTCTTTCGTACTGAGTGGGTTATCGATCTCTTGGGCTGAAAGTGTAAATTCCGGGAATATATTTGAATGTGTGCCTTGAAGTTAAAGTCATATCCACACGTAGAGATTGGTTGTGTGTCCCATAAGGTGTAAGAAAGCCAAAGGGAGAATGACACTTTTGGTCCCAATGTTTGGGCCATGGGCGTTTTCGGTCCCCATGTTTGAGGTAACATTTTTTAGTCCTCAACGTTACCGACTTTAGACGGTTTTGGTGCGTCGATTAATTCAATTGCTAATGTATTTAACACTTGAGAGCCGATGATTCCTTTACTCGACGGTAAAACTTAAAACACATCTTCTTCTTCGATTTAAACGCACGGATCATCATTATACATCACATTTAGGGAATGATCGACAACATGAAAATGGGTTAAATTAAATATGATGATACGTAATGATGCTCACGTGCGTTTTGTTTGAAGAAGATTATGATTCATGAGGTGTTAAGTCCAATTTAAGGAGATCATGTGATCTCAAGTGTTAAATTCCATCTAAATTAGCGATAAAATTAATCTAGGGACTAAAACCGTCCAAAACGATAAGTGTTACCTCGGAACTTGGGGGACCGAATGTTGAGGTATATGCCCTAGATGTCGTACGAAGACTGGAGTACGAGGACAATTGGTAATTGTTTAGTGTTTAGTGATGTAATTTGATTGCTTCTATTAATGGAATGATTTTATTCATCATTAACTAATTATTGGATAAATAAATTAATGGCAATTATTAATTAGTGTAAAGATTTCACCTTGCAGTCTGGGTGGATAAGACAAATTAATAAAACTCAATATTGGCAGTTCAGTTACTGATTATGTGGGGACAGAGAGGCGCACCAGTAAGCTGAGATACTGCAATATTAAAATTAGTCCGCAAGTCAAGTCTCCAGTAGGGTGACTGGATCGACAAGTATGACTTGTTTGTCGATGGGTCCAAAACGGTTGTGCCAAACTGTTCACTTGGAAGTGAGAGCCCGTGACAATGATACAAGATGAATCAGGGGATTATCTGTATTTGGACACTGACTCGTAATTGAACGATCACACGCTGGATTGTCCTTGATCAATCGATTGACTGTAGTAGTATGTGTGAAACTTAGACCGAAAGGGTTAACTGGGGTTGGTCTTGGGGTCTTGACTTGTCACTAGTTTGCTAGGCCCGTCTTGCCGGTGGCATGGGTCAGCGGCAAAATGCGGTCATGACTTTCGATGATGCGCAGAGCGGGATTTACGGTCTCGAATAAATTCGAGGTTAACCTCCTATGTCAAGTTTAATGTGCGGGAGTTTATCCAAGTCTCTGGCCAGAGCATATAGCTGACTCGCGATAGTCGTGGAGGGCAGTTTAGGTATTTTCACCGACATAAACGACATAGAGTCGAGTTCTGTAAGTTTGACTATGTGTGACTTTCACTCGACCGGGACAAACGTAAAGGTTTATACGTATGACGAAAATAAAAACTCTGCTCGTGGATTATGTTAGATCAAATTCGTACTCAACTTGGGGTCTATTCGGTACCACAGGGCTGGTAGGTGAATACCGAACACCTAGATACCTCCTAGGCCGATTGAGACTAACCAAGGGAGTCGGGGCTTAAAAGGGGCAACCGCCACAATGTCATCATCAGAGAGAGAGACAAGGCTAGGTCTTACATTGAGACATTAGGGTTGGGGCTTGGCCAAAACCCTGATTGGCCGAAAAATACTAAGTTTGACTAGTGAGGGGTGCAATGGTCTTTTCGCCTCACGGTATATTTTGAAATAAAATATTTGATATTGAATATTTACTATATATGATTTAAATTAAATTTAGATCTTTGTCTTAGAGAAATAATATTATTTAATTTGGAAATAAATAATATATTAATATATATATATAAGTTTCGAATTTATTAGATAAAATTTCAAAATTATTAAAATATTTATATTGGATATTATATATTTAAAAAATATACTAAATATGGTATTTTATTTAATTAAGATATGGATATTAATTAGTTAAATTTAAAGTTGAATTTCGAATTCGTTACTTGGTAAAACGAAGACTTGGTAAAATGGGAGGTGTGAAGATTTTTCTCCCAACACCTCAACCTATTTTTGCCATTTCTACATAGTATTATAATAGGGATTTTCGAGATCCTAGAAAGGGAAGAAGCAAAATTTTCGAATTTGAGTTCAAGAAAGGAAAAACTAAGAGTTTCTCCTCTCATCACTTTCTCTATCGCACTCTCTCTCTCGCGGGGGCAGCAAGCAGCTCGTTCTTGGTCTAGCCGCACATGCAAGGACAGCTGCGACGTTAGTGAGGTGCCGGCGTGACGATCTTGTGCAAAGAAGGCGTCCCGTTGTGTGCTTTTGCGTAGGAGAGGGGCACTACGCCTCGGGGATTCGAAGGATTGAAGGTAGACATCGTCGAGAGATTTCAACAAGATATCATGGCTGATCCCTTATTTCTCTATGTCATTATGTTCTCGTGTTTGTAACCAAGCGATCTTGGATAGAGGGGAAACTCCGTAAAATTTTTAAAATTCCGCCGTTCTAGGAATGTGGGTCGACCCTCGGGGATTTCCAACAATGGTATCAGAGCCATAGGCTCGGTTAAAGTCACGGGACTATGACAAATGACCACGAAAACCCCGGAAGCCTTAGTCGTGCGCATGGCCCACACGGCGCCCAGGACAGCCGCGCGCGGCGGCGGCGTGCGGGGTTGCGTCTAGTCGCATGCGAAGCGCGACTCAGGGCAAGCTGTGCTCACGACGCACGGGCAGCCGGCGCACAAAGGCGGCGTGTGCGCAACTCAAGACGGGCTTGCCGCGTCGCGGCGAGCGCGGCACATAGGGCTGACCGCACGCGGGGCATGTGGCACGAGAGGCATGGGCCGCGCGCATGGGTGCACGCGGCGCTCGGGAAAGCCGAGCGTGGATGCGCGGAGAGTAGGTTGACCGAGCGCTTAGGTGGCGAGCGGCGCTAGGCTAAGGGCGCGCGCGGATCGGGCTGGCTGCATGGTGCGCGCGGCACGGGACTGGCAGCGCGCATGGCGCGAGCATCCCCGACACAGGCCCGAAAGGCCTGGTCCAGCCCATCCTACGGCCGAATACACATAGGGCTAGGCCCGGCCCATTAAAAGCCAAAATTCGATTTCGGCTCGAAAATGTTTAAACTTGTCGTGATGCATATTATTTGAATACGTGGTGATTGATTAGGGATTAGGTTTGTTTTTTGCCGGGTGATATGTTAAGGGTGACAAGGTCTCCCCGTGTTGTACTTTACAGTTTTATTAGATAAGACGGGTGGTTTTATTAGGGAAGATTCCCGTCATGGGTTAATGTAGTTTTGTTATGACGGCCGTACGAGTGTCGATCAGGAGTTTTCCGAAATGAACGAGCTGGTAGCGAGGCGTCGTTCGCGCAAAGCTCGAAGACGTAAAGTTTTTGTTTTGTACAATTAGGATAGAACTAGAAGTATCCCCGATCTTTCACATTTACTTTAATAGGTTGAAAACTAGGTTTACTATTAAAGTCCATTATGTGTGTGTGTTGGTTTGAACGTAATAATGTGCATAATGTGCTCGTGTTAAAACTGTGAGGATTCTCCCGAGGTTAGAACTTTAATATAAAGTGAGCAAAGGGGCTAGGCTCATGTCTTCTATCAAGTCGAAAAATGTTACGGCTTAGGGGTACGGTTGCGGTTGATCGAGTTACGGCGCCAAAACCCTCGTTTGAGTGAATAGGTTTGGATGCAATTATGAGTTGCCGCTCACCGACCACTCTTCACCCTCTAATAAAGAGTTATCTACGGGGATGAAGTTACAGAAAAGTGGAAGGTGAGCAGGACGTTGATAGGTTACACTTGGACAGTCATTCCCAACATGTTTCGAGTTACGGCTGAGGGACCCTGGCTGAGACGAAGACGTTGAATCTTCTGTGTGACAGAAACGTATGGGACACGACATTGGCTAACCAAACGAGGACAATAAGCTGTTCAGTTGAGGCTTGTTTGTTGTATCGCGGAGAACTCAACGCCACTATGAAACCATTCTACAAGGTTTCCGAAATACCTATGGGAGAAAGGGTTTCGAGAAAAATAGTGGGAGTCAGACGAAAATTTGAAGTCCTAATTTAGTCTGATTAAACACTACAAATCCCAACTATCTGTTTATTTTCTGCTGTTTTATATCTCTATTAGTACGATGACAAACTCATTAATTACACTCTTGGAGGAATATTATTCGGTAGGACCGAACTAAGTAGACTGGCGGTTTAAAATTTGAGGATCGTCCTCAAATTAGATAAATTGGATTATGTCTTGGACATTCAGGAGCCAAATTCGCCCTGAATCCCTGAAGAGGAGATAGTACTCCAGGATAAGTGGATTGAAGATTCAGCAAAGGTGCACGCCTACATGCTTGTTGCAACTTCTAGGTCCAAGGGATCGAAGAAGTCGAACGAGACAGGTGTGGCTAAGGGTAGAGTCGCCAAGAAGGTGAAGACCAAGAAGGTCGAGAGGTCGGGCGCAAAGCCCACGGATAAGTGCCTCCATTGCCAGCAGTTAGACCATTGGAAGCGTGAGGGTCGAAGCTGGAGGCGTCCGACGCCGCTGGTAAACAATTAGTTTTGAAGCTAATTGTTCTGTGTATTCTACTTCGTGGATACTTGACTCAGGTGCTAGTTCCACATTTGTGTTTTGAACCAAGGTCTAGAACGAAGTAGGAAGCTTCGAGCTGGCGAGGTCTCGATCAACGTAGGTAGTGGACATAGTGTACCAGACACACGTGGGATCGAAGACCTTAGTCTTATCGTCATTACATTGGTTAGAACTTTCTGACGTTTTGGTTTTGGCCAAGGGGCTAAAAACATTGTTTCGATTCCTGTTTTGAGCAGACAGGGTTATGAGTTTCGATTCATTGAAAATGTTTGCCATATTTATTTTAGAAATAAAAATGTTGGAAGCGCGACGTTAATAAATGGTTTATATTACCTCAACTTCAAAGACAATGTAAAAACTATAAATGCAATCACCAAATCATCGACTGGGTCGAACGATCGATACATCTGGCACCTACGACTAGGTCACTAATTGCCGTGCGTGTTGTACTTTAATATTTTAAAGGTTCATGCAAATACGTCAAGCAATAATTAAAACGAATATGATATAGCTAGAACCACGCGCGATAGGTAGTGTACCTATCGTTTGTAATATAGCTATAGCGAAAATCCGAGTATCGAACACGAGGAATAAATTGAGTACTAGTATGGGCCTATCGACTCGATATTAGCCTAAATAAAATAGCAGGATTTTTTATACTACGGACAAATAGCAAAGCAATCTAAAAGATTGTAAACTAAGAAAGCACAACTAGAAATAATACGAGAAACTTAAGATGACAAATATGTGTTCGAGATTCGAATCCCGCTGGATGTTGTCGGCTAAAGCTACGGAATATCGTTCCTACGTGAATATCGACTAAATCGCGGTAACTTTCTGCCCACGTACGAATTTGCTGTCGCCTTAAACGTTCGTGGGAATCTAAGATCATTAATTGATCAGACGGCGAGGATCGAGTATTTGCTTTCACCCTATACTCGAATCCTAACGTCTTATGAACGGCGTAATCGTTATTTAGCTGTCGCCCTAAACGATGTACCACACATTCACGTCAACACATAGACATATTGAGGCAAAGAAGCAATATCATAGAACGATAAATAGTCGAATACACGTGTTCACGATTATCCTACGCCTTAACTACGACATGAACCAACGTTCATCTATTCCGAACACACAAGAGATTAGCTACTCATATTAGGCAAAACAACAACGAGATTCAAGGAAATAAGGATAGAGAACTCATAAAATCCTCCCTAATAAGTAAGTATGGCGGTTCTGAGGTGGAGCTCTCGTTCCTCGATCGTGTGAGCGTGACTGCGTTGTCGGATCGTCCTTGAGCTTCTCCGAATCACGGGGCTGTTTCTAGTGTTCTTCCTCTGTTGGTCCGTATATTGCACCAAAACAAGAATCAAAGAGGCATGGATGGGATGAAAAGAGAAAGGATCTCACCTTAAAGTGTGTGTATTGTGTGAAAAGTAGGGTCTGTCTTTTGATCTTTGATTACCTCGAAAATAGTGATGGAGAGAAACCTTGTATACCACATTAGACCTAGGTATATTAAGGCCCAAACACAAATGTTTAATCTAATTACAATCTCGCCCAAAGCCCAAGCCAAAAGGATAATTACAATATATAACCCAAGACGTAAACTAATGACACAATCTATTAAATATCCCAACAATCTCCCCCTTTGTGTCAATTGTTGGGAGTCTTGGATCTTGGGCGTAGTGATGGTGGATCAGCGAGTGTGTGTTTTGCGAAGGCCTAGTTGAATTCGAAGGCGCGGAGATTCCTTCGAAGAACGATTCGATCAGCTATAGCGTCATGAACTTCGCAAATTTGGATCGGCAGGGTGGGTCTTCTCCCGAAAGGATGCGGCAAATCCTCATGAGCTTGTCCTGAATGAGGGTGAGTGTCCCATCCGAGAACTTTGCCACTTCGGGCATCGTAGTAGCCTCATCATTCCCTTGTAGTTCGAGTAGGCGACCGCCGGATCATCTCCGTTGATCACATCGCCCTCTCGATAGTCGTCCGCGTTCTTGAAAGATGGGCGAGTCAGGTTCACCTTTTTTAGGTTGTGCTCCACCGCCATCTGCAGATCGTGGGAGGCGAAGAATCTCACATGTCGGAGCATGTGCCGCTTGAGAGCCACGTAGCCCATAGTGACCGGTTCAGCCTGTACGTCACAACCTCTGGGGATGAGTCTGAACTGCTTCATGGAATCCAGCATGTTGTACAGATCACCAAGGCGCAAAAAACTTGAAGTCTGCCTCACTCACTTCACTGTAGCTCTCATCTCGCCTCATTACAGTGAACACTTGATAGTGGACACGTCCTTTCGACTCCGGGCGAATGCCAGTGACTTTGCAGATGGGAGCCAGATTCATCTCAAGCACGATGTTCTCCTCATCGGACAGGTCGCTTTGTGCACTTGCGGCAAAGGAGACTCCATCGGTAGTGCTTCTTCTTCTCCTCGCTCCAGTTTTGGATATCATCAGCTCGTATTCATCGAAGACCGTGATGATCTGCTCCTTGCGCCGCCAGATCCTCTTCCTAATCTCTTCTTGGAAGGGTGCGGTGATCTTCCTGTTTTCCCACGGTGCTTCCGGTTTGTCCGCAGTGGGCACTCCGGTTGAGCAGCAGGAGCCTCAGCTTGCTGCGCTTGAAACCGTAGGATTTTCTCGAGCTCGGCGGGTTCAGCGTCGTACTCTTCCCCGTTCTCGTTGTCTGCAGTATTGATCAGCGTAAGCGATGCTTCCTTTAGCAGACCTCGAGCATTCTCCATCAACTTCCTGGCTGCTACTGCGTCGGCGGGTGTGTAAAGCCATTCATCGTTGAAGATGTAGGCATCGATCTCGTTCTGCGCGCAGTATCGTCGGGAGCCATGTTGGGGTCGATATGAGAGGGGTAGAGCTGTGTATTGGTGAGGGTGTTGCGTCGGAGGAGGTTGTGGATTGTGTGGATAGTCGGGTGAGGATGATGAAGATGGTTGTGGTGGAGATTCTGGGGGTTCAGTTGAGGTAAGGTTTTGGCGAGGATGATTGGGTGTCGGGTGGCGTAGATGTGGTGGTGGCCTCTAATGTCGATGTAACAGTTAGAGGTCCCAAAAAGGTGGGTGGAGAGGTGCGGAGGTGGTCTCTAATGTCGATGTGATGATTAGAGTATCGGAGACGGTTACAGTAGGTGGTGGTGAGGGTGACTTGGCTAGTGATTCGGGGTTAATTTTTGGCTGGTGGGTGTGAGGTTTCTGTCGCGGGGGTCGTTTCATGTCCAGAGGAGGAAGGCGGCGTCGATTGCTCAAGTCCTGAGATTGCCCTTGCTGCCTATTCTCCCCCTCGCGTCTATTATGATCATCGTCTTGATCGTCGCGTCTGATCCAGCTAGACTCGCCTTGAGCGGCAAGTCATCGGCTGAGTCATGATGTTCTTCATTTGCTGTTCCTCCTCGTCGAGTACCGTCATCGATTCGAGTCGGGCTCGGAGGGGTAAAAGAGCTCATTTGCGGAAATGGAGGCGAGAACAGCTTCGACGTCCACATGTTGCGTTGGTGGTGGCGTCTCCGGGGCCACACCTTTGCCTTTGTCGCGGGTGGACGCCTCGAGACTCGCATAGACTTTATCTTGGATGGAAGCCTCAAGAGTCTTTGCAAACTCTTGAAGGCGAGCCTCTAGCACGGTCTCGGTGACGAACCGGGGTAAGTCTAACAAGTTGGAGTCACGAAGAATTCCAACTGTCACCGAGTCGGAAACAAGTGCCGATCGGCCGCTCGTTTGCATAGGACGGGAAAAGACGGTGTTAGGTCCTCAGATTAACAACTCTACGATCCTAGGACAGAATCATAGTAATTCGATCGTTTAGATAATCAATTGAATATGATCGAAAAACTCAAGTTAAGAACACGAGAGAGAATTCAATTAGAGTGAGAAAGTTACTGTTGTTTCTCTCTAGAAATCGAATTGCAAGCCCTTCAGATCAATTCTCTAAACTTTCTCTATTCAGCTCAATTGATTTACATGTATTTATACCAAACCAACTTGGTATAAATATCAAACTAGTCCTATTCTAAGAACTACTATACAAACGCCCCTAATTACAAGGAACAACTAATAAAATCAAGCACAAATACAAATGGTATTCTACAATCTCCCCCTTTGTGCTTGATTGTGTCTCCGGCGTTTGTCCTCGTCGGGCGTAATACGATCTGCGCAAGCCCAGCGCATGCTCGTAGTTTTCTCAGCGTGATCCTCAGCTCCAGTCGCTCTCGATATCTTCAAGCAATTTCATTAGGAGGGCTGTTCTCTCACGAACCTGTGGATCCTCAGCATAGTGTCCTATTTATTTCTTCCAACCTTGTTCTGTATTCCTCCTGATCACTTGAGCGTCCATCACAAAACTTGTTGATTCAGTCTTCAGCATCAACCTATTCTTCTTTGCTATGGATTGTGGTAGGTGATGCCTAGGACTGAGCTGATGTGCACGTGATTGTTGAGAAGCCTTCGATCTCAGTTCCTTTGTTGAACGGAGCGTCATGTTGACCTTCTTAATATTGCTCTAAAGCGCCATTTGAAGGTCGTGAGCGGCGAAGTAGTTGACTTGTCGCATCATGAACGGTAGAGCCCTTCGAGGCCTTCTTTCTTGATGAAGCCCGAGGACCTTTGTACTTCTCCACGTATAGCTGATAAAGATGGTACTTCATCGGCTGGGAGTTACGGCAGGTCGCTCTCGCTCAGTTCCTCTCGGGTAGACGCTGAGTAGTTGGCTTATTGGAGAGGAGACTCTTATAATAGCTCTTGGCTTGTGCCTTAGTCATCCCCAGCCTAACATCAGATCCTAGTTTGGTCAGCATCAGAGGTAGGTCATCCTCTTCTGCTGATCCCAATGAGAGATCCCTCTAAGCTCGAACTCGTTCGGCTTCTTGACTCTGTCCGGAGACCTCCAAATATTCTCACGAACTTCATCTAGGAAGGGAATTCTATTTGGATGTTCTCCCATGGCATGTCGATCCGAACGGTCCCTGGCCTTAGCCTTGGAGAGGGAACCGCCTGTTGAGCGATTAATTCTGGAGCACTTGGGATATCTCTCTCGTAGTCTTTACCTTTCTGAAGCTCGTCGTCTTCTATGATTACGAGGTCTATAGACGCTTGTTGTAGAAAGCGCCGAACGTCGTGAAGCCGTCGTCTTTGATGCTCCTCGGGCATGGAATGGGTCATCCACTGTCTTTCGAAGATATACTTGTCTAGGACCTCGTGTGGATTGATGCCATGTCCAGAGGGTCCCGGTTGGTCTGGAGCGACAGAAGGAGTGGCTTGGTAGCTGCTAGAGCTACAAGCATCGCTAAAGAAATTCGCATTTATTCAATTCAACGCATATGAAACATAACATTTCATGTCAAAATGTGCGAATTTTATTATTTATTATTTATTTATTATTATATATATAATGTATATATATATATTATATATGGGTTCAGATTATTTTGGTTCGATCAATCGTCACGCCTAAAATTTACGAGACATTTGAAAGAAGAAAATGCCGTCAAGTCATGTCGTCAAACTAAAGTCCTAAGTTCATAGACTGGTCTATTTCGACAACTCTCACTAGGTTCGCTCTTGCTCTCATTATAACTATCTTGGGACTTTTATATTTTTATCACTTAAGTCAACACAAGCAATTTTAAGTCAATTTACCTGTGATCGAGGCATTTTCAATCATTTCACCTAAGCGAGAGACCGTCTATGTGGAATCAAAGGGTTGCAAGGGTTATAATTTTGTTAGACTTAGAACGGAAGGAATTTAACGGAAAGTGAGCTTATCTCTTCATCGTCTTTCAATTCTACGTCCGTCTCCTTTTTTTTTCGGCGTCTTTTGCTTTTCATTCTTTTCTCCCTTTTTTTCTTTTAAGAACTATCCTTTTATGTTATGCTCAAGCTGAAGCTCCACTTCTCCATGAGGCTCTAGGAGATTATCGTAGGCGAAGTTCTTTTGTTGGTCTCGGGCCGATACCTTGCTCCTCTTCTCTTAATCCCTATAGAGGTTTCAGAGATTATCAATTTGGAGAAGTTCTCGGTTATGGAATTCGTACCCGAGGCTGCACTCCTCTTCTCGTTTCCCGATATAAGGACGGATTATCGTTGGAGAAGTTCACTTCGTGGTGCTCCTCTTCCAGCCGTTCTGACGAGCGTACGAGATTATCGTTGGAGAAGTTCACAGCAGGAACCATGCCACTTTCTACAGGGTAGCGGAGGCCGGTTCCTTTGGTCTGATTTTTTGCGCGTTGGAGCAATGCATTCTTTGGTCATCTTCTTACTTTTTCTTTTTTATCTCCCCCTTTTTTTCTCGTTTGAACAACCATTCGAAGAGTATAGAGTTCGATTGAAGGCTAAGAATGGGTTTCAAATGATGAAAAGGACATCGGAGACGGCTCAAAGTGGATGACTAAGGGCTAACGTGGGGGAATTATATAAGGCCATATGAGGGATATCCTAAACTCCCTTATCATTTTCCTGACGATCTACCGCAAGATGAGTATGACACCAAGAATAACTAGGTAAGACAAGTAATTTATGTGTGACTCACTCGAGAAGTAGATCCAAAGAAAGGAAAAAGAACAAGGCTTGAATCATCACGCATGTAGAGTGACGTTGTGTCTAGTGGAACAATCAAATGACTTTTAGACACAGGAATGCGACTTAGACTGACAACTTTAAGCAATTAAATCGATCGCATGTCGGGGTAAAATTCTAAGGACTTTAGATCAAAGCATCCTAAAGGATTTCGTCATACACCTTTATATTATATATAGAAATATATTATATATTTTTATTATTATTATCACGCAAGATAAGGACAAATAAGCATAGAAAATACGTAGAATAGAGGGCATGTGATAGAAAAGAGATCAGGTAATGCACATTTCGGAAGATTCAACATGCATAATTTTCCGACAAGGAATTGAAATCGTTTCTCGGTCCAAGGCATGGTGAAAAATGTCGGCTAGTTGAAACTCGTGTTCACAAAGTACATCTCTATCGTGCCTTTTTCTACGTGATTCTTGATAAAATGATATCTAATGTCTATGGTTTTGTGCGTGAATGATGAACAGGTGCAAGTAATGGCGATTGCACTCTGACTATCACTATATATGAGTATATTATTTAGATTGTACCCATAGTCGCGAAAGCTGTGTCCGCATCCACAGCATATGTGAGCAACAGCTGGCGGCAGCTACGTATTCTGCTTCGCCTAAAAAATTGAGCGCACCGGACGTGCTTTTCATGTCCATTCGGCAACCCTGCATAGTCAGCGTCAGTGTAACCGATAAGTTTAAAATTCGTACCCTTTGGATACCATAGGCCAAGGGTTAGAGGTGCCCTTTAAGGTAGCGTAAAATTCCTTTGACCGCGAGCATATGGGATTTTTGGGATCGGCTTGAAAACGGGCACACAAGCAGGTGGCAAAATGATGTCCGGCCGGCTCGAAGTGAGGTAGAGAGATCCAATAATACTGGGGTACAGTGTGATGTCGACCGATTTATCAGAGGGATCGGCATCCAAACTTGCAGCTTGGTGACATAGGAGTGCTGAGAGGCTTGCTCTAGTCTTGATGAAACTTCTCAGAATATCCTTGATG